>CM045886.1:61816910-61876910 GCA_025169545.1 Anguilla japonica
CCTCTGCGTTCAGTCACTAGCCGTGTGCGCGTACTGTAAATGACTCCGAAAACTACCGCTGTTTCGCTGTGACACACAGCAGACTTACGCGCAAGCATTGCAAAAAGCAGCTGACGCGGAGACCGGCCAATGACAAAGAAGCAGGAGGCAATGGAAGTTTTCAGTTTTTAAAAACTTTATAGACCAGGTTTCTCGAGCACAGCTCAAAATCTCATGCTTTTTAATAGGGGCCTTCACCCAGAGGACAGTATGCCACATCTACCAGCGTGCTGTCAATCATACTGTGGCTTCAAACAGGAAGCAGAGAATATGCTTCCTGCCTGGCCTGATTCTGGCTGCCAGAATGAATCAGCAGCAGAGAGGGATGAATGCAGAGACAGGCAACCCTCCCCACTCGCCAAGATGAACAAACGAGAAATCTGAACTCCAAATGAGAAATGTGAACCCCAAACTGGAATCTGAACAGCAAATTGGAATCTAATTCCAAACTGGAATCTGGTAGATGGTAAATCTAATTCTAATTCTAATTCTAAACAGGATTTTTTTTATTGTAATTTTTTTTTTTTTTTTTTTTAAACAAATAAATAAATAAATCATCTCACTGAAAGAAGGTGTTTGGCTCGAGTCCTGGCTGGGGCCTTTCAGTGTGGCGTTTAAAGGTTCTCCTGGTGTCCATGTGGGTTTCCTCTGGATACTCCAGTTTCCTCCCACAGTCCAAAGACATGCAGGTTAGGCTAACTGGAGACTCTAAATTGCCCATAGGCAATAACCTGCGATGAACTGGAGAACAAGCGGATGGATTGATGGATGGATAATAATAATAATAATAATAATAATAATAATAATAATAATAATAATAATAATAATAATAATAATAAAACCTGTATAGCAGAGTTCAGAACAAGTTAACTGCCTGACAAAGAAGACTTTCCAGATAACCGTATTGTACAAAGAATTCACAGACTCATAAGTCCATAAAACAGATTAAAGCTTGAAATATGCTGAACGCTGAGAATGCTGGGATGCATCTGGGGCCGCGCAGGGCCAGGCGTCGCGCAGTTCTGACTTCTGTGCTTCTTATGGTAAGTTTGCATGTTCTGATTTCGGAGTCCTTTTCTGAGTCAGCCCTCCTCTCGAGCAAGAAAAGCCCGGTGCATTCTGGGAACTGTCTGTCGGCCTATTTCACGCTGATTGTGACCGCCGTCCACCTGACAGGGCGCTGCGGCGACAGTAAACGCGCGTCTACGAACCGGATACGTCCCTCTGCCCCGGCCCGATGATCGCTCAAGGCCATATAAGGTCATTAGAGATGAGAGCAGACAAGCTCTGCGCGTTTGTCTCCCCGCTCTTCTGTGGGGGTAAAGCGGTCAGTGACCCCGCGAGGCCGAGCCCATTCATCACGCCCCCCAGACTCCCGCCTCCGTCTCCTTCACCTGACTTTGGAGCGGCCCGGGTTTCTCAGACTCCCCGCTTGACCTGTCGTTATGCGCCTGGGCTTTCGCTGCGCGCTTCTGGGAGGCCTTGCTTGCCCTCCGCGCAGCCCGGGAGATCTACTCTGACACCGCGACACCGCATAACCCCCCCCCCCCCCCCCCCCCCCCCCCCCCCCCCCGCAGCCGCACACTAATCACACAGCCGTACGACAGAGAGTGCTCCTTAACTAAACAGAGTGCCCCTAAACTCAAACACCCAATCAAAACACCCAATGTAACAAAGAAATATAACCCGTGCACCTATTCACTAATTAGGCATATCGCGTATCGCGTTTGACAGGCAAAATTCCGCATTTATGTTTTTTTGCCGTGATAGTCCCAGATCCCCGCAGCCAGACTGATGATCTCCGATGCTTGTCCTAGAGACCTTCGGGCCGGGTCGTTTCCATATCGCCCTAAATCAGCCGCCTCGGGGCCGGGGGCGGGGGGGGGGGGGGGGGGGGGGGGTCGCGTGGAAACTGCCCATTATTAACCCGTGTCTTGCTCAAGGGAACTGGGATGACTGATGTCTCAATGCTATGCTGGCAATGATTAAAATGCTATCTCAAGGGTGTGCTGCTCGCCCATTCCTACACAATGTGTGGGTTACTTTGTCAATGTTATTGAAGCGTGAATTTGAATTAAACACGTCCAATACATGCCCTTTTGTTTGATGAAAATATTGCTTGCAAGTTGTCGTTGGAAGTCGTCCTAACTCATTTAAGCTTCTGTTTATTCAAGAATTGCATTCACATGAATACCATTGAGATTTCTGGAATCTTGTTTCCTCCTCCATAAACTGCTATTTTAGTTTGGTGTGACAGTGAAACTAAAGTTAGTGACAACCACACAATCTAGCCCAAGCCTTCCCCTCCCTTAGGATTCTGATGGGGGGAGGGGGGTCAAATTCCCTCTGTAATACGCACACACATAAGGAAGGTGCCCTGAAGAGATTCTGTCTAGCACCTTGACAAGAGGCTAAACGTATACCCTGGCCTAAAGTAATAGTTATAGAGAACATGGAACCCACATAAACATGTTCAACATTCCAACCTAGACTGCGTTTATATTTTCACTCCAACTAAAACATTGAACGTCCCTCCTCAATTCACATTTGTGACAGAGGCTGACTATTTTATGTATATCCATCAGGGTCACAGGATATATTTTAACATATTTTTAGTAACATCACCGTGCATAAGCCTCAGCTGGTCACCCTGCTATTTCAGCAAGAGCGGGAAAAATGGTTAAAGAAGCATGCTGAAAATTACAAAAATACACACGGTACTCATTAGAATCCAAAACACTATTGAAAAAGCTTGCTAAAAGATTCCATGACAAATGTTTTTAATAAAAAAAATAGTGGCAGGTGAAGAATTAATTGCAAGAGAAGTAGAGCCATTGATCTGCATTGTCTCCTGATCACAGGTCCTGGTGTCTTTGAAGACACTTCGTTCTCAAACAGAGAGACGCGTTGGGCTGGGACTTAATTCCCCAATCAGGACAGGGTGACATTTTGATCTCAATTCCTCTCTCGGGTTCACGTCTTGAATGCAAATAGTCCCACTAATGAACTTCCCCTGACCACAGTAATGGGCGACGCGCAAGCTAATAGCTGAGAGGCGGAGACATCAGCCAGACCTGGGAGGGGTTCCTACACAGCCCCACCGAGCAGCCTGCTCTGCTCAGGCATTTACAGACACTACAATAAAAATGATATATCTCATAAAGCTAAAACAGCCTGAATAATAGATGCACTCTGTGCCAGAATAAATATATATATTAGGGATGAATAATTAATAGATTAATTTCACGGGGCCCTCAGACCCTCCCTCCCCATGGGAAGCACGCCCCAGCTAAATGAGCACGCCCCGAATCGGGGGACGGCCGCTGTCTCTATCCTTCATGCGCTCGACTCGTATCGACATACACTGCGAACCCGTACATCCGAGAACACCAGGGAAAACGAGGCCACCCTTAATTAACCCTCCGTGTTAATGATCGGCTCCACTGGGGGGGGGGGGGGGGGGGGGGGGGGGGGGGGGGGGGGGTGGGGTTGAGGGGGCAGGTCTCCTCCAGCTGGACCTGAAGATGAGGAGAAGAGCTGATTGGCTGCAGGATGCACTCCTCAGTCTTCAGGATGGAAACAAACTCCTGAGACAGCAACTGGTGGAAAACAATGGAGCAATTGCAGGACTGACAGGCCGCAATCAACCTGTAACAACAAGGGAGTATGAATATCTCCATTATATTCATATTGGGTGCGGTTTGAAGCTTATTTTATTTGAAAGGGGTGACCTGGGTTGAAAGGGCAGCAGAACAATGGAGTTCAGTGGTTTTGGGTGGGAGGTCTCTGTACTGTCCCAGACCACCCAAAAGCAAGAAACTCTTGGTTCCTGTCCTGTGAGCATTTCCATAGCAACGCAACACAGTGCCCCCTCTCTTTGACATCGGGAACTAGCAGGTGAAATGTTTCGTTGTCTTCACCAATTATCATGCAGCCCACACCTGTTTGAAATTCCAATAATAGCTGCTCAATCTTCATCGCTGTTGGAGAAATGCACTCCACCCACAGTGCAAACTCTGTCTGTCTGGCATGTTGCTGGATTATGGATGTCTAAGACCCAGTGCTCCGTTTCAGGGACATGGGACTAAACAGCAAAATGGGACACAGAAGTCATTTAGTGCAGCACGGAATTACAGCATTTATATTGCTAACACATACGAGCTAGAAGGACTTTGGCTCTGGAACAAATTGTACAATAGGCTAATGGAATAAAGTTCTTGAGCAGCTAGACCTTTTTAACCTTTTGTTCAAATGTTCCGTAAGTGGACGAGGAGTTCAGACAGAACAGCTCCAGGAGGCATCTGAGATCAGAGTACAGCCATATAAACCCAAATAACATCCCTCATCGCCACGAAAGGACAGCTCCAGTTCCTCTAAGGTGAACTAAATAAGGGCCATACTGTAAACAGGTTTTCAGCCGATTATAAACTCAATGCAGATTTATGTTGAATACTGGCCATTAGATACATACAGTCCACACAGGGCACATTTATTTAGCTGAAGCCAAATATGTGCACGAGCACATAGTGTTTGTTGCTTTCTACACAACTTGCAGAATTTCAATGTCATCTTTTTGGGACTCTGTTGCACTATAGATTGGTATTGCACATTTCAGTTATACAGTAAGGCTAAACTGTTCAATTATAACCTCACAAATTGTACTATTCCACAGATACCCAACCCTATTTGCTACAGTATGGGGCGATATGGTGGAAAGGGGGTTGCCGGGGTTAGGATGATTCCAAGGGCCCTGACTGAAAGGGTTCCTCAAAAAATTTTATGTAATTTTGCAGGAATGGGGCAGCCTGGGGGAGGGGGGGGGGCTTAAATCCTTGGTGGTACCCCTTATGACACACAAGGTTTGAGTACTTGTTATATCAATTTTATATGAATCCAATAGAAGGTAACAAGGGTAGTGTTTATAATTGTATTGCTTTGACAAAACCTGAAAAGACAGCAGAGCTTCCCCCCCCCCACCCCCAAATGAAAATAAATAAAAAATGAAATGAAACAGGGAAAAAAATGCCCTAAAGCCTACCCAGCACTGCCCAACACAATGGATTCTGTAGCACAGAAAGCCAGACAGTGGATGTGTGTGAAGCAGCACATTGGTGGTTCTGGTGCTCATTGTGGGTTGTCTGTCTACTGAGCAGAATGTCCTGGCGCCAGTCTTTAACTGAAGAGTTCCTGACTGGGTTAAAAGGTTGAAAAATGGTATTACCCCACTTGGAATGAACGTTCTTTCCCAGCCAAAAGAACTGAATTTAAACCTGGTCATGAGAATTTAAAATGAGACAAACACTGACTTGATAGTCAAGCCAAAACTTTGCTAGGCTTACTAAGACAAGCAGGACCGCTGCATCAACATCTTCATTCAAAGAATATCTCTCAGCCTACACCAATCCCACAGTGAAGCACTAAACTGTTTGCTTTTGAATGTAAAACAAGGCCCTACTGTCCTCATGTCCCATTTCTTTAGTTACCTGCTTTGAGTTCACAGTTCCTATTTTTATCACTCCCAGTATAATGTTATTTAGTGGGTACCCTGCTCAACTCAATAAACAATTAGCCACAATATATGGAGAGCAACATGGTTAAAAGTCTCTTTCATTATTAAAAATCCTATTTAAAGTTCATAATAATACTGATGCAACCCACAATCTCAAAATTATTCAATCAATAACCAAAGGCCTGTCTGAGAACAACAGCTAAAAATGTAACTTCTATTCATGATTGTATCATTATTTTCACATACATCTGTACAGGAGCTGTCAAATCAAACAAGCCAGAACATTCTTTGCATATGATCTATTTCATGTGTGTGTGTGTGTGTGTGTGTGCCAGCACCATGCTATAGTACTAAGATAAGCTGCCAAAAACTTTTTTTTTTTTTCTTCTTTTGAGGGTAGGGGAGAGGTGTGTTCCCTGTGGGATCTTGGAGATAAGAAGCTTAAACAAAATATATTGCAAGCTTACTTCAGCTTGCTTTTTGTAGTTTGTTGCCTAGTACTTTTTTTATCTCAATTGATCTCGCTTTACAGTGTCGATTTTTTTGAAAAAGTTTATTTACTCGTATACTGTATATGCAAATTATCATCACACTAGTACATATCTGCCCACTTTCCCATGGACGATAAACACTGGAGTTCATAATACTGGCCAGACTCATAGCTATATAATATGATAACTAATAACTAATAGTTCAAAGATAGCAAGGAACTGTGATATTGAGAAAGTTTGACCTAAATCAAATATTGATTTGTCACACCTTTTCTTGAAAGCTGACATTGGCCAAAACTAATGCCAAAACTTTTCAGCATCAACAAACAGCTAAAAAATAGGACACGCACCCAGAATATCAAATATCCTCGTAAATGAATTAATTTTGATGTACGAAAGGGCCCTGCATATTTTGAGAGGTAGCCTACTTTATAGGATGTGACCCATGCCTGTAATTTTTTAATGGAAAGTCGTATTAATGTCTTCTTGGTTGACGTTGGCAAATCCTGGTAAGGAAAGGAAGTAATGGAAAATTTTTGAATATGCTGGCATTGAACTGTGGTTGGCAAAGCAGGTGTTGACGAGGGATTGCTGTGTTTCCAAAACAAATAACAAAGATACATCCACGCCCGCCATGTTGAATTATGCAAATATATATATATATATATTTTTTTTTATTGGTGCCAAAATTGAGAAGAGGAGGAAGTAATGTGAAGAAACAGAAATGTAAATTGAGAAAGGGAATGTGAACTTAGACGGGTTGAGTCAGGTTAGGCAGGTCACATGCTAACGACTCTCCAGAAATCCAGTTCATATTGAAAGAAGGAAAGGGAGATATGGTTGAGGCAGATTCCTGCAAGGAAAACTGATTTTTCTGTGTCATGCCAAAATGATGTAATTACAATTTTATATGATTAAATATGTGCTAATGATATGCTATTTCCTCATATTCAACATTTCATTATATTATTCATTATGAGAATTATTGCAGCGCAGTGCTATTTTTGTATATACAGTACCAGTGTAATGCTAATGTAACAGCTGGTAAATTGAAATGATCAGCTCTCTTTGCCATGGAATTATTCTCTAAAATACTCGGAACATACTTCAAACCAAAAACTAGTTTTCCAATAAATGAAGATTAAAGTCGCAATGAAACAATGTATTTAAATAATTTTAAAGTTCAGAGAAAATCATTAAAGTACTAAAAAAATACTTAAGTGTTCATTTTTTATGTGACACTGAAAATCATCATAAAAGGATTCACTTTGAATTCCTGCCCTCATAAAATGAAACAAATACTAACTGAACCAAACCATAGGCATGCTATAAAAATTTTTTTTTTTTTAAATGACTATTAAATAAGCATCTCTTTGTTTTCATGTACTCCTAAGACCCAGCAATTCACTTTTGTCCTCCTGTAGGGGACATGAGTCTGGTCTTAATCTCATGAACCATGTACTCTACTATGCTGAATCCTACACAACAAGGTATGGTGGTCTGAGTTATGGTGAAGGTCAATGGGTTGAGTTAGCCTGTTCAAAGATGATGAATGATGTGATATAATGGAAATGTTAGTCTGTAGTGTAATAAAGCACAGTGTTCAGAAGTTGTACTGAGGTTGTAGTCCACTTACTGGACATGTATTTAGACCAACCAATCTTTGTATATGAATATTTGCTGGAATATTTAAGCAGAGCAAAAGTTTTTAGCTACATTGAGAGCTAGCTCAAAAGTAAGCCTGTCAATGGCGTGTAAGTGTGACAGCAGGAACGAATCCATTATATTATTCAATCTGGCCAGGAAACTTCCAGAAGAAACGTCAAACCTACTTCATAAATATGGATGAGAAAGGACTATATAGCGTGACGCTAGTGCCACATAAATGTATTTTATCACAAAGCCGATCTATTGTCAAATAGGCATTTTCATCAGAAAACGTTCTTGACCACCTAGGCATTACTGATAAATTATTCAAATATACTGCTCCTTTAAGCCTGTGAGAAAAAAAAATAGCTTGCTTGTGATAAATTTAGGGGGGAAAAATCCCATTGACACTCATTCAAAACAGAATACTACTTCTGCATAAGATTACCGCTCCCTCAGACAGAAAATCCAGCTAGTTGGCACTCAGCATTGTCTTTTCCTGTCTGGCTTGAATTTTTACAGTTGGAGAATCCCCCCCAAAAAAAGATTATTAATAGACAGATGTACATGAGCATTGGCTTATTAGCAAATCATTTCCACAGAATTCGGGCACACCTATCTCTCGTCAGTGCGCTTGACTCATAGCAGAGCCGAGCAATGGGACTGACAGGAGCAGCTACCAAAAGTGAGGAAGGCCGTTCGGCGCTGGTGGAGAGGGTGTTGCCATGCGAACGTGCCCCGTGGGCTGTTTATCATCGGCTTCATTTCTTCATCTCCTTATTTTAAGTTTAATCTCATTCCCATTTTCAGACTGCACTGTAAATCCCGCCATGCCACTCTAGTGTATCAAATCAAAGAGCAATACATTCCATTTAAAAAAAAAAATTAGAGGAAAAAACTAATTAACGCATTAGTATAGACCACTGTTATCTACATACCCATTACCAATTGTGGTGATGGCGTGACTTTAGGTCTCAGACAATCTTCAAGAAATTATATTAAACATTTAAAGAATGTTTAATATTGTTGTTGGTATTAATAATTACCAACAACCTGCCAATAATCGCACCTTCATGACTTTGGCCTGCATTCAAGCAGATAAAGGAATGTTAATCCCATTTGTACACTCCTCAATTTAAACTGTGATAGTATTTACTGCAACCGTAATTTTACAAGAGTGATGCTTGTAATAGTGCGTCCACTTTAGATGAACACTGCACTGTGCCCAGAGACATGGGGGAGGGAGCCAGAGAACCTCTTTTGTGCAGAAAAGCCATGATGAACTGTGTTTAATCAATGCCTCTCCATTGCTCTCATTTCTGGTCTGGGTTTATTACAAAATAAAAGAACTAAACTTCTCATAAACCAACAAACAATTCTAACTTGGAAAAAAGAGAAAATGCACGTAAGACCTTTCAAAACGTTTCACTTCTCCGTTTCAGCAGTAGTAGTGCACTGCTTCTGAGTTGTGAGGACCCTCCCTGCCCATGTTGTCTCCCATATGCAGTTTATGACTGCACAGTTTATAGCGTATCCTCACCACGCAGGACAAGCATTTCTGAGCAAACCGCTGGGAAACTGAGGAGCTTTTGTTTCCAGTCGCATCGAATTTTGCACGGATGGGAGGAAGACATTTTTTTTTTTGTCTGCTCTTCGGTTTTTGGCCGCCCTTCAAACCCATCCCGTATCCAGGCATAAGGGCCCTCTCTGTACATCGTCCCACAGCCGGCCCAAGCCATGTCCCTCTCTCTCTCTCTCTGGGTCACTCCATGGCCCCGTGGGGACAGAGTTCGGCTTTCCCCTTCCCTCGTAAATCAGGCTGTGTACAGGGCTGAGTATGCCATTAGTCTTCAGGACAAAGCACACGTTTGTCAACCTCAGTTCTCAGTTCCGACGTACTGCATTGTTTACTGCCTTTGAGGGCACTTGGACGCAACATACCTTTTTCTTTGTTCAAATTATATTTTAAAATACATATTTTTTTTAAAATTTCTTTAAAACACTGCTTAGCAATTCGGTTAACACAGCTTAGTATAAGTACAGCTACAGAACATCACACTTCAGCTTCATGGTCACACTTCAACTTTGTTCACTGCACTAGACAACAAAGCGCCACCTGTAAACCAGCTAATGCGATGAGGGGGGGGGGGGGTTACATTTCTTAAAGTTATTGCAACGGTTTAGCAGATTTAATGGGACCAAACCCCAAAGCTATAAAGTGAAAATGATTAGTGAGACTGTACAGAGACATGGGAGGAATGCTATTTAGGCAATAAACAGAATGGTCCTGTCTGACTTCTGACTATCAAATTGAAAGTAGGAGTGACCAAGAATTCTCAATTCATAAACAGAAATGATAACAGGCACAATGCCAAAATGTCCACTGGGTGGCAGTATCAGATTTGTAGAACACTATCTAATCTGTACAAATATTAATCTTAACTGATATTGTGCATATAGACTTAATCTGTATGTGATAAACCATTGTGAAAGGGCACTCCATTATATTGTTTAATTGATTTATTACCTAACAGAATTTGAATAATTTGCATTTTTTAACAGATTTTGATTTGTTTATTTGCTTATTTGGCAGATGAGTTATAGAATTACACTTTGTTCAATGGATAAATATTTGGTATGCGCAGTAGTGTACCAAAAATAAATCCACAAAATACTTCTTGTTCTAAAACATGATGCAAATTATATTAAACTACAATTAATGCCACTGCAGTGTTTTAATTTTATTAAATCAAGCAAGGCATTTAAGAATCAGAAATAAAAAATAAAAAAAATAGATTAACACACAAGGCTTTTAACAATTAAATCCTCCTCTATTGACAAAGAGCCCATCTGCAAATAACGTAATCAAACACTGCCCTCCCATGGCTTGACTGAGTAATTCAAACGGTCAAGTTAACCTGTGTGTTGAGCTTGAAGCTCTCAAAGGCATTTTCCCGGTACACTGTTATAATAATTAGATATGCATTATTATTCTCAGCTGTTGACAGTGATGAAGGGGAGCAGTAAGTTATGTTCCCCGAGGGAATCAGGCTGAAAATGACACCGCATGACCAACACAGGTGCTACATGCAGAACTGCACAGCCAGCAGAAAATCTTTATAAAAATAATAAATAAATAAACAAAATTTAGCGCATGTATATTTTATTTATTTTTTAAGTTGGTCATGCATGGAACATGCATGCAGGACTGTTCTGAGTAAAATCAAGGCTGGCAGGCAGGTAGGTATTTACGGCAAGGCCGTCCCGGGTTTTTTTCTGAAAGACATCAAGAATGAGAGGGAACAAACGCAGTGAGAAAACTATGGAGACAAATGAAATAAATCAAATGAAATAGACGTTGTGCACGTAAGTTGAACGGAGCAAAGGAATATAAATGAGAGCATAGAGGGATGGATAAAATGCCATAGAGATGCAAGGTCATGCATTCCGTATATGGATCCAATAGAGAGATTCAGATTTTCAGAAGAATTTTTTTCCCAGTTTTTTTCAAATTATTATTTTTTTACGTAATACCATCATGGAAAGCCTGACGAGTGCAATCACCCAGCAGGTAGAGAACGGTACAGGGAGGGTAATGATGTAGGTAAATGTAATTAATTAATCAGTGTTACTGTGGAGTGAGCCCGCGCTCAAGGTTGATCTGGGTTCTTGAGAGGTGGCAACATATGTTAAATTAAGCTGTCTGGGAGATCAGAGAAGACCTGGCTGTTGAGTCTGCAAATTGGAGGGGGGGCCTCGGGGGGGGGGGGGGGCAGGGGGGGGGGGGAGGGGGGGGGGGGGGAGGAAAAGAGGAAGACGGAGAGGGGGGCAAAGGGAGCAAGTCAGAGGAAGAGAGAAAGGGGGGCAAAGTGAGCAAGCCAGAGGAAGAGAGAAAGGGGGGCAAAGTGAGCAAGCCAGAGAAAGGGAAAGAGAGAAAGGGGGAAGAGAGCAGTGAAAGAACAGGGGGAAAGAGGAAAAGACGGAAAGGGAGGGAAGAGGGAGCGAGAGGCACACTCCAGGCTGTGGGAGACGGACTCAGGCCAGGCCGGACCTGCAGGCGGACCGAGAGAGAGAGAGCCGAACAGGGCACGGGGCGCATGAGAGGGCCCCTCAGACCCCCCCCCCTCCCCAGGGCAGAACGCTCTCAGGACAGGACCCTTTATCCCGGCTGACGTCCCAATCAATCACGGTGGCAGTGATGGAGGCCTGGGTGGCAATCCGCCCCCCTCCCGCCCTCCCGAAAACAAGGGAGACAGCAAGGCCCCCCGTGTCCTTCCCATCCTTCATCATTAACCCCTTCCTGCCTGCCCTGTTCCACACGCCGGCGAACAAGAGGGAGCCTGAAGCCGGGGGGGGGGGGGGGGGGGCTACACTCCCGGCCTCCATCAAGCACCTCAGTATCACTGCCTCAGTGGAACCCCCATGACTATCATGGGGGGGGGGGGGGGGGTGAGAGAACGAGTCCGCTTTGAACCAAAGCCCAGCCAGCTCGCCCGCCTCTGTGCGTTCCCTTAACTGTGTTATTAGTCTTACCGCCATACTGCGCGCAGGTACACACATCAAAGCCCGGCCAGCTTCATTAAGCACCTGGCACCTGGCTCCGTGAGAGCAATCAGAGACCTGGCGAACGCACACAGTAGCATATTCTCCCTGCGCCATATGGCTGTTATCTGCAGCCTGGAAGCCGTCATGCGAGGATGAATTATACTTCAGACACGGCAAATCCACCCCGTGACGTGCCGTATATGCCACAGCAACGCTTCCTCTTATGCCAGTGTGTTTTAAAAAAAAAAAAAAAAAACGGCTGAAATTTCACAGAGCACCTGTCTTCTCGCGCTCCATTGTTGATGTTTTTGGGACGTTGCCATGCAACACTGGCCGACACTTCCTTCTGTTGACCCAAATGTTTCTGCTCCCCTCTCACTGGGGCTGGCTGATTCACCGCGGTAGGCTCTGATCCAGTAACGTTGTGGGAAAAGGCTCACCGCAGGGGGCGTCCGAGGCTCACCTAAACAGCACGCTGCTCGCTCCCTACCCCTGCTTCTCCTCCCTCACGTTGGCCGGGTGGAGAAAACAGCCAGGGGGTCTGAGAACAGTGGATTCCTACAACAAAGGAGAACTTTACCCACAGCCCCCCCCACCCCCCCGCCCTCCCCCTCCTCCCCCTCCTCCCCCCCCCTGCAGACCCCCCCCCCCCCCGCGGCACGCGCGCTCTGTCAGTTGTCAGGAATCTTGTTTTCTGCCCGGTGCTCTGATGTGCGCTGGGCGGCCCCCCCCCCCGCGCCCCCCCGCCGCGGCGGAGGAATGAGTTTGCCCGCTCATGTAGAGCGGCGTCAGCGAGCGGCGACGGCGGCAATTCATCACCGGGCCGGCGGGCTGTCAGCAGCGCCGCGTAGCCGGAGGGGCCCCGGGAGCCGAGGGGCCCGCTCGCGGCCCCCCGGGGGACCTGCCGGGATGGGGGGGGGGGGGCCTCACCGAGCCCACACACTGACAGGGCCTCGGGACGGGAGACCAATTATCCCGCGGCGCGCGATCGGAGCGAGGCCCTAAAACGAGGCGGGCGGGGTCCGACCCCGGCGTTCGGCCCGAGAGGGGCGCTGAAGTGCTTCCCTGAAAGCGTCGTTGGAGCTGGAGCGCCGTTAGCACCTGGGCTGTAGTCTCCGGGGCCAGCCGACGATCGGGCCCGGAGCACGCGATCCTGAAAAGTTAGCGACCGGGCTGTAATCTCCGAGGGCCAGGACACGGGACGCGATCCAAAGACCCGGGAACGCGACCCAGAGACCTGGCTGCTCAGCGTCCGTTTACCTCGACGCCCCAGGAGCGTCAGCCCCAAGCCACTTTGCTTAAAACAAGCAAGCCGGGCTAACGCCCAGAAACCTCTCCCCGCTCCCCAGTGACTCACTGTCACCTCTGTTTATGCAGGTAAAGCAAACGCAGCCTACACAAACGGGTGCAGCAGCCTCTCATTCACAAAGCAAATGAGCCGTCCATGAAGAGGAATAATAATATTCACGGAGACATTTTGACATATAGCAAAAATAATGCCAATGTATCTTCTCAGATGAGAAAAAAAATCATGTCGCCGTTGCATTAGAAAAACTGAAAGCAAGAGGGTTTCTCCTGCTGAGGCTCAGCTCTAGTGGAGGGGCGGGCCCCACGGCCAGGTGACCAATCAGAGCTGTGCCAGCACTGTGACTGGCAGCTCTGCAGGGTAGTGCACAGCTGGGTCTAGAATCTTCCAGGGATGAGAGGGTTTCTGTTAGAGGAGGGCCGAGAGGACAGCGCCTCATCGCAACACCAGCGCCACCCACTGGTCAGCTGGGTGGCGAGCAGTCTGAAAGTCTGCCCTCCTTTGGTATTTTTTCCATTCTATTTGCATAAGGAAAGCAGACAGGTATGGGGAAGGGGTCATGGCACAAACAGTGCCATGGTAGGAATCGAACCCGCAACCCCACAGGGGAGGGGATTCACGTACAGCCTGAGAGTTGGCAACCCTCTGAACTGTTCCACACATTTCGTTTGTAGTATTTGGAATTCAGATGGTTAAACACTGTACAGACGTGTTTGATGACAAGAAGGACAATGGCAGCTTCTTCTCTGCATCAATCAAAGCAGCGTAGAGCAGACAGTGCAGACTGGCATAAAGCCACAGGTCAGATCAAGAGAGGGACTGGAGACAAAGACACCTTTTACATAAAAACTTTTATTATTTATAAGGGAAGCTTAACAACAACATGCAGTTACCACATTAAAATGAACAGATATTGCACTGGTTTCACACTAGCAAATTCTCTCACCTTGCTCCCCCCCCCCCCCCCCCCCCCCCCCCCCACCCCACCCTCGTACCCTACCGCACCTCTCCCCTCCCCCTGAAGAGACAAACACACAGACGGCGCGCACACACACACAGAAGCCCTCTTCTCATTGGCTCTCAGAGGTCTATGGCACTGGTCTCTACACCCTAACACTGCAAACCATCACCCGCCAGTATATACAGTTACACAGCCGATGTGCGTCACTCCCAGAAATGCAGAGATAAAATCACGGGGGGGGGGGGGGGGGGAAGAACTGTCGCACACTGTATAGCGTGTGGTACAGTGCCCGGGGGGGGGGGGGGGGGTAGACGGACACAGACTGTTAGGGGGGAGAAGTCGGGGGTCTGGTCAGGCAGTGGGCACCCTACAGCAGGGAGTAGGGGGCCCTGAAGCCCCTAAAACCTCCCCCTCCAGCTCTGGTGGATGGGGACGGGGCAGAGATATCGTCCACAGAACTGCACAGTCCTTAGTCAGTCTGGCCATCTCTCCTGGATGGACACAAGTTCAGTGGAACTGGACAGCAGTCACTGGATAACTTGGTGGGGGTGGGGGGGGGGGCAGGGATTATATGGAATTATGGATATAGTTTTTTAGTTTTTCACAAATACACCGGTGCGCATAGACTGATTGTAATCAGAGGCATTTTTTTTTGTCCCCTAGTACCAGGGACTTTCGTTTGATTCACCTGCGACTACAAGTCCCAGCAGGCCATGCGGCTACTGAGCCACCAGCATGAATTTGAGAGGGGGCTGTAAACCATGATCCCCGCAGCAAGTCACACCTACACACGGTAAATCTCACACTCCGCTACACTAGACGAAATATAAATACAGCTCACAGTATGTACAGACCACACGTACTCCTCTAGCACGCTTGTAAACTTTTTTTGAAAGGCTGTTTGTGTGTTTTCGCTGGGGGGGGGGGGGGGGGCACACAGTCGTTACAGAGCTTTGGTCTTCTGGAGAGGGAAAGCGGGGGTCACTGACTGACTTGTTTTCAGGACACTGGACATTGTACCGACGGACGTGCGTTTGGAGAGTGGACCAGCACAGCGACAGAGCCAAACTCATATCAGATGCCTGCTGGACCCGGGAGAGGGAGCAGAACCACACTTTTAAAAACACAACAATGATGCTTTCCTCCGCTGACCTCTCAAAATGTCCCCAGGTAAAAGAAAACCATACACATCCACACACAACACAAATTTAATATGAGTCTTTACCAGCCAATGAGGGACAGCTGGTTATCAGCCCCGGCAAATAGACTTACTGCAGATTCTATATTCATCAAACTGACTGAGGAGAGTTTCTGCCAGTGAAGTAAGTCTCTCTCGTGTTCAAATTTTCCATGTCAATTTGCCGAGTCATGCATTTTGTTTTCCCACTGGATATTTATTTCAAGTATTTAAAGGAGTTTTTACTCAAGAGGCCAAATCTAAGCAAGCTTATATTCCTATTTATGCCGTATGCAGTATAGCAATGAGCCCAAATTCAATCGATTTCGCCCATACCTATCAATACAACAGCAATGCCCTCTAAAATATAGTGAACAAGAGGTCCGAGCCACTGAAATGCTGGATGCAACACGCGTCGCGCAACTAAACTGGAATGCAACTGTAACTGTGCAACAATTCATAGTAAATACTGTTCATTTCATTGCTAATGTAGTTGGGCTGAAATGTCGACAGCGTGACGTACTGGTGAAGAAGCCGAGGACCGGAAGACTAGGCTCTGCTGTAGCAGCGGCTGAAGCTCTGTGAGTGTAGGGAGTGGGGGCGGGGCTTTAACACACCGCAGGACTACAGGCTGGAGAAGGTGTTGGATACAGGGGAGGGGCGGGGCAGAAAGCGCACACATGACTCCGCCCTTCACCGGTTGCCCATTTCGGCTCTTTGTGACCTCCTCCTCCCTGTAAGCGGCCATCAGCAGGTCCCTGGACCCACACGCCTCACCGAGGAGCTCTTTAGCTCCGCCCACTCTCACGGCCAGCCAGTCAGGCTTCTCTGCGTTCGGCCTTGTATGCGGGCCACACCCACAGGGGCACTGGTTACATCCACAGGGGACATGCTGGCCACGCCCACAGAGGCACTGGTCACACCCACAGGGGATATGCTGGCCCCACCCACAGAGGCACTGGCCACGCCCACAGGGGATATGCAGGCCACGCCCACAAGGACATTGGTCACACCCACTTTGGTGGCTGGCCCCACCCACAGGCACACAGATCCAGTCAGCTGACTGGTGTCCTGTGTTCAGTCTGACAGGGCATCAGCTAAAAAAATAGGTGCAGAAAATAATAATAGTGGTGTTCAGCAATGGCAAACATCTGTACCTCAACCAAGGGCCAAGGGTCTCACTGGCCTCTCTTTCATTTATTTAAAAAAAAAAAACTAAAAAATTAAAAAGATATGTGCAAAAAACCTGGGGGCCTTTCACTGCTGGCGTTTATAGAGGGCTGCAAGCTACTGGTTTAGTGCCAGGAGCTATCCTGCTACACACACTCTCTGAACACAATATGGGTAAAAAGCACAAAGAACAGATCGCGTGTGTATGTGTGTGTGTGTGTGTGTGTGCATTGTGTATGCACACACGTATAGTACAGACACATCCACTCATTCACCAGCACACACATATATACACATGTTTAAAGTTCGCTGACCATACAAAATAAGAACCAATCACAAAAAAGAACACAGCAAGTTGGTCCAGATATAAAAGAACAGCAAAATGTCAGGGGGGAAAAGGAGGGCGATAAAAAGCAGGGGCTAGAAATAAAGACGAGGGTTCTCTCTCCTCTGCGCTCCCTAGGTCAGCGCTCAGCGCTGTTCGGCTACAGCGAGCGGGCGGCCCATGATTCAGTGCGGCAGCCCGTCTGTCCGGATCCACGCCTCACTCTGCGCCCCGGCCCGCCCTCCCTGCTGCTCTGCGTCAGAGCGAGAGAGTGAGAGAGTGAGCGAGCGACTGAGTGCATGCGTCAGTGAGAGAGTGAGTGAGTGAGTGAGTGAGTGAGTGAGTGAGTGTGTGTGTGTGTGTGTGAGTGAGTGTGAGTGTGTGTGTGTGAGTGAGTGAGTGAGTGAGTGAGTGAGTGAGTGTGTGTGTGTGTGTGTGTGTGAGTGAGTGAGTGAGTGAGTGAGTGAGTGTGTGTGTGTGTGTGTGAGTGAGTGTGAGTGTGTGTGTGTGAGTGAGTGAGTGAGTGAGTGAGTGTGTGTGTGTGTGTGTGTGTGTGTGAGTGAGTGAGTGAGTGAGTGAGTGAGTGAGTGAGTGTGTGTGTGTGTGTGTGTGAGTGAGTGAGTGTGTGTGTGTGTGTGTGTGTGAGTGAGTGAGTGAGTGAGTGAGTGAGTGAGTGAGTGAGTGAGTGAGTGAGTGAGTGTGAGCCGGGAGTGACGGCCAGGCTGTGATCCGGAGGCTAATTGAGTAGGGAGCGGGGAGACCCCCCTACAGGCTGCGGGATCACGGGGTCACCGTTGCTACGGTAACGGGCTCTGCTCGGCACAAATGCGCGCGCCGCGGCACGCGGGCTAACAGATCCATCGCCGCGCGCTCCCCGCCGCGGCGGCCATTTTGTCCCGGAGACGCCTCCCCTCACCGGTGCTCGACAACACGCTCGGATACGAGACGCAAAACAATTTCGACCTTTTTTTTTTTTGGTTGACTGTTTCAGCAAAAAGCACTGCGGAGGTCACTGAAAGTGCATCACGCTGTGATATCAGACACAGCTGGGCTATCCGTCTAAACACAGCATCAGCTAAAACCCACACGCGGTAAATTCTGACTGTGGTACGAGAGGGAATGGATTCAGAACATTAAAGTGTTTGGGACATTCGAACATGAAGCGCTGCACACACAAACTCCTGTAATAATCTACTTGCTTCTTCCGCCACTTTCAAATCTAAGCTCGGTCTACTCTGTCTGACTGCCAGTGAATGCGATGAGAGGCCTAGGTGACAGCATGAGGCAGGAATGGAAATAAGTCATCACGTCGCTCGGGTAAGATGGAACAGTGGCAATGCAAGTTCCTCATAAACTCGATGTGTTTTTACAGATTGCTAAGCATACGCTACTTATTGCTGAGATACACCCTTTTCTTTTTTTCCCCCCACAGAAGTTGCTCTCGTGCAGATGAGTGTGAAATATCGTCTTCGTTAAGGCACGACCAGTTCTGTTAGCTAGAAACACGAGCGGTCTGGGACAGTGGCCTCAGAGCGGAGAGCCGTGACGGAGAGTTTGAGAAGATCGTTAGCGGGATGGCGGACCGGACCGGCGAAGCCTAGCGCTTTATTTCTAGCCCCCGTCTCTTTGCAGAGAGAACCTCTGACGTCACAAGAACAGCAACCGATGACCCAAAAAACAGGAACAGAGTCCAGATATAATAATTAGGATATGAAACATAAAACACGGACGATCCAGAATGCAACAGTTGGGTTTCTCTTTGTTTTTTTTTTTGTCTTTTTTTTGTAACAGCTAATACCCTCAGCTGAGTGAACTGCGAAGTCTATGTTGTTCTGTTACTCCAACATGCATTCCTTAATTAAAATCTGGAGTCAGCAGTCTGTGTGTTGGGGGGGGGGGGGGGGGGGCGGTGCTACGTTTTCTTGCAGGTACTGTCCTGGGGCGCGGCGGCGGTTTTGGGAGGGGCCTGAGGCTCCGGCCTCTTCGGCTCGGCCGCCACGGCGGGCCCCGCCCCCTGCCTCGGGGCGACCGGGGCGCAGTCTCTGGCGGGCGTCGGCCTCTTCCTGTCCGTGGCGGGGTCCAGGGCCCGGGGCGGGGGGGCCGGCGGCTCCGCTTTGGAGGGGGGGGAGTGTCTGGGGGGCGACCCATCAGACGCGGCGACTGAGGGCTGGGCTGCCTGGGGGCGTGGCCAGGGGAGGGGTGGGGCCTGTCGCCGGGGCGACCAGCTTGTCCTGCTCCCTGCTCTTTGGGTGGGGGGGCTCGGCCAGCCTGTCGAGGGTCTCCTTGGCGCCGGGGATGCTGAGTTTGACCGGGCCCAGCACGCTCTTGGCCACCGTGGCCAGCTGGGACACCACCTTGTCCACGGCGGGGGAAGGCCGCCACGCTCAGCGCCTGCCTCCTGTTGTCCGCCTCCTTCTTCTCCTTGCTGGTCCCTGACGCCGTGGGCGTGTCCGTGGGCGGGGCCGCAGGGCCGGGTTTGGGGGCCTTGTCCTCGCCCGTCGCCATGGCACCGGTCTTCCCCCTGAGCTCTGGGAGCTTGGGGGTCTTCCAGTCGCCAGAGGGGGCGGAGCTGGGGGCTGAGGGGCGTGGCTCAGGGCCAAGGGGGAGGTGCTCAGGGCCGAGGGGGCGGTGCTGGAGGGAGAGGGGGTGGAGCTCAGTGCCGAGGGGGCGTGGCTTGTGGCAGAGGGCGTGGCGGGCTTGAGGAAGCAGTCCTTGCTGACGGAGGTGAAGGCGCTGCCGGGGGTGGAGAAGGCGCTGGGCAGCTTGCTCTGCAGCCCCGGCGGGAAGGGAGTGGCTCTGGCGCCGGGCGACGCCCCGCTCTTTAACCCCGCCTCCTCGGCGGCCGCGGGGCTGCCGGCTCCGCCCCCCAGCGGGCTGGGCGCGGCGGTGTGAGCGGGCTTCAGCTCGGCGCCCCTCCCCCCCGGCGGCTGCCTGCTGAGCGCGGGGGACAGCGACAGGGCGGGGCCCGGCCGCACGGTGGGGGCGGGCCGGAGCACGGAGGGCGGGGGGACGAAGGGCTCCTCCTCCTTGGCCTTGAGCCGGCCCTCGCCCCGGCCGCCCAGCCGCCGCCCGTCCTGGCTGTCCTCGGAGCCCTCGTCCGTCTCGTCCTCGGACGAGTCCACCTCGTGGATGGCGTCCTGCTTCTGCAGCGACTCCCGGCGCTCGGCCCGGTCCTGCCGGATGGCCGACAGCTTGTCCTTCAGCTTGCTCTTCCCCGAGGCCAGGCCCAGGGCCCCGGGGCCGCCCTCGGGCCCCTCCTGCCGGCCCAGCTTGCGGGACGAGTGCTTGTGCAGGCCGGCCTTGTCCAGGGCCCCCAGGGGCCCCTCGCTGGCCGACTCCTGCAGGCTCTGCAGGCTGGGGTCCCGCTGCATCATCTCCTTCTTGAACTCGGCGTGCGAGACGTCCAGGCTGTGCTTGCGCGCCGCCGCCGCCGAGGGCAGCTTCTTGTCGGCGGCGGACGAGGGCGAGGGCGAGGAGGAGGAGGAGGAGAGCGAGGACGCCAGCTTCTCGGCCGACTGCACGCGCTTGAGCAGCGGCGAGCGCGGCGGCTCGGCGCTCTTGGGCCGCGAGATCTGGCGCGCCAGCGGCGGCGAGGAGTGCAGCTTGACGGGGAAGGCGGCGCCCAGGGCGTGGCCGGGCAGCGGGGAGGGCGAGCGCTGCGGCGAGGTGCTCTGCGGCGTGGGCGAGGGCGTGCGCGCCAGCGGCGACAGCGGGATGTTGCCGGCGGACTTGCGGCGGGGCGAGCGGTACTGCCGCTGCAGCTTGGGCGCCAGGCCGTGCAGGGAGCTGGGCCGGATGTGGCCCGAGCTGGCCGGCGAGTTGGGCACGCTGGAGCTGGGGGAGCTGCTCTGCGACGAGTTCCCGCCCACTGAGGAGGAGGAAGAGGACACAGGCTGAAGGGCGGGGCCTTTCAGAGACCAACACATTCAGGCATTATAGCGCCCTGCACTGAAACACTGTTACTGAAACGCTCTGATGGAGCCATAAACTGCAGATCAGGTTTAACACTGGGTAAGCTCCACTCTGACACAGTGCATTTGATCCCATAATCCTCACATCTAATCTGTTTTTATTACTCAATGACAAACATAAAATCAGTCTCACAGAACCAATATTCACACACATTCTGCAGTTAGGTATTCACAGGCACAGATACACACATGCACACACACACAAGCACAGACACAGACACACACAGATACAGACACACACAAACGCACACATACAGACACACACAGGCATGCGCACGCACACACACCCACACAGAGGGTGCACACACACACACACACATGAGCACACACGAGCACACACGAGCACACACACACACGCGCGCACGCACACAGAGTGGCACGCGCACACACACACACACGCGCTGTGTGAGGCAGGCGTACCGGAGTGTGCGGAGTCGGGGGTGGAGCGGTAGCCCTGTGTGGGGGAGCGGGGCGAGAGGTTGTGTGTGGGGGACCCAGGGACACTCTCTCCAGAGGACAGCGAGCGGTTGAGGGAGGAGAGGCTGCGGCTGGTGTGCAGAAGGGAGGCCTGCTTAGTGATCTTCCGGAACAGAGAGTTCCTCTTCTTACTGCTGCAAACACACACAAACAGCAGCATTAAACACCACTCTGCAGTCATACTGTATGAACACACACACACACACACACACAAACAGCAGCATTAAACACTACTCTACAGTCATACTGTATGAACACACACACACACAAACAGCAGCATTAAACACTACTCTACAGTCATACTGTATGAACACACACACACACACACACACACACACACACATACAACAGCATTAAACATTACAATCAACCTGTATGAACACACACACACACACACACAAACAGCAGCATTAAACACTACTCTACAGTCATACTGTATGAACACACACACACACAAACAGCAGCATTAAACACTACTCTACAGTCATACTGTATGAACACACACACACACACACACAAACAGCAGCATTAAACACCACTCTGCAGTCATACTGTATGAACACACACACACACACACACACACACACACATACAACAGCATTAAACATTACAATCAACCTGTATGAACACACACACACACACACACAAACAGCAGCATTAAACACTACTCTGCAGTCATACTGTATGAACACACACACACACACACACAAACAGCAGCATTAAACACCACTCTACAGTCATACTGTATGAACACACACACACACACATACAACAGCATTAAACACCACTCTACAGTCATACTGTATGAACACACACACACACACATACAACAGCATTAAACACCACTCTACAGTCATACTGTATGAACACACACACACACACAAACAGCAGCATTAAACACCACTCTACAGTCATACTGTATGAACACACACACACACACACACAACAGCATTAAACACTACTCTACAGTCATACTGTATGAACACACACACACACACACACATACAACAGCATTAAACACCACTCTGCAGTCATACTGTATGAACACACACACACACACACATACAACAGCATTAAACACTACTCTACAGTCATACTGTATGAACACACACACACACACACACACACACACACACACACATACAACAGCATTAAACATTACAATCAAACTGTGTGAACACACACACATACTGTACAACAGCATTAAACACCACTCTGCAGGATTTTTTGTAAAACACACAGAGCAGTGAAACAGGACGCGCATGCACACACACACACCTGGAGTCCTGGCCCTCCTTCGTCTTGGTCTTCTTGTTGCGCCGCGCCATTTTGGACTTGTAGCTGGACTTCCTGGCGGGGCCCACTTTGATGGAGGTGTTCTCAAAGGGCGTGGCCGAGATGGAGACCTTGCTGCCACTCTGAAGGAGAAGGAGGAGTCACAGAGAGTGTCAGACCTGGGCTCGGTGCGTTCCAGAGAAGTGTGTGTGTGTGTGTGTCTGTGAGTGTGTGTGTGTCTGTGAGCGTGTGCGTGTGTCTGTGAGTGTGTGAGCGTATGCATGTGTCTGTGAGTGTGTGAGCGTATGCATGTGTCTGTGAGTGTGTGAGCGTGTGCGTGTGTCTGTGAGTGTGTGAGCGTATGCATGTGTCTGTGAATGTGTGAGCGTATGCATGTGTCTGTGAGTGTGTGAGCGTGTGCGTGCGTCTGTGAGTGTGTGAGCGTGTGCATGTTTCCGTGTGTGTGTGAGCGTGTGTGTGTGTGTCTGTGTGCGTGTGTCTGTGAGCATGTGTGTCTGTGAGTGTGTGAGCGTGTGTGTGTGTGTCTGTGTGCGTGAGCGTGTTTGTCTGTGAGCGTGTGTGTCTGTGTGCGTGTGTGTCTGTGAGCATGTGTGTGTGTCTGTGAGTGTGTGAGCGTACACGTGTGAGCAGCGAGCGTGCACGCGTACCTTTATGATGAGCTCCACCACCTCGGTGTGCACCAGGCCGTGCACTGGCTCCCCGTTCACGTGGGTGATGAGGTCGCCCTCCCGCAGTCCCGCCTCGTGCGCAGGCCCGCCCTGCTCCACGTGCTGACAGCCAATCAGAGAGAAGGGGGCGGTCACTTTGGGCTGGCGTTACACCGGTGCTGACCTCTAACACTTCACAAACTGCACTTAGTCCTAACATAGCTTACAGTCACATTACCACAGAGTCTACACACACAAAAGGAAGACTACACACACAAACACACAGACACACACACACGCACACAAACAGGCACAGAGACAGAGACACACACACACACACAGACACGCACACACACACACACACACGCACACAAACAGCCACATACACACGCAAACACACACACACACACACACACACGCACACAAGCACAGAGACACACTCACACACACACACACACACACACAAACACATACACACAGACACAGACACAGACACAGACACACACACACACACAGGCACAGAGACAGAGACACACACACACACACAGGCACACGCGCGCGCACACACACACAGCGCGTGCTCTGGCTCAGCATTAGCTCTCAGCCCAGCCCCTGTCACTGGATCATTAACAATCTCTTCACTCGGCCCTGCTGGAAGCCAGCAGCTCTTTCTCTCTGAAATCTGAAGAACCCATTCTCTCGCTACTCACAGGTCCCTAATGGTCTAAACAGACTGAGAACATCTAAACGTGAATGACTGTACTCAAATCCGCAGCGTATCTCAGGGCAACCGTCGTCCGGGATACGGGCGGACGGCAGTGCCATCGCATTCAGAATGATGCGTTTCAGCAGCACAGGAACAAAGACACTGCACACATCCAGATGTACCAATCCCCATTAAAGCTCCCGCGGAGGCCTGACCATTAGTAACTAGTGTACTTATTGTACAGTACGCTATTCATCAAGTAGATTTCTCACCAAGTTAAACTACATTTTCCGTGATAACTGTGACAAATCATGCAGTGTGTACACTGCACCCTGGCGTTCCTGAAGACAGGAACAGAGAGAGACGGCTCCTCTCCCTCTCTCTCTCCCTCTCTCTCTCTCTCTCTCTCTTCTCTCTCTCTCCCCCTCTCTCTCTCTCTCTCTCTCTCTCTCTCTCTCTCTCTCCCGCCGCCCTGCACTCACCCAGACCATGTGGTGCACGGTGTAGATGTCGGTGTCGCCCATGTAGACGCGGATGGCCCGCAGGGTGAAGCCGTACTTCTTGCCGGCGCGGTGGATGACGATGGCGGGCTTGGCGCTGCAGATGGCGGGGGACAGGTCCCGGCTGGGGGACGAGTCCCTGGAGGAGGGGTTGGAGGAGAGGGAGTGGGGGGACATGGGGCTGGCCAGGGGGGAGGCGCCGTGGTGGTCTGAAAGAGAGGGGGGAAGGGGGGGGGAGGGGTAAAGTCAGAAACGTGCAACGCGCCGCACAGCCACAGGGGGGCGCCATTCTGGCGGACGCGCGGCCTACCTGCGGGGATCATGAGCGACAGCGCGGTGGCCGAGGCCGACTTGATGACCTTGTTGAGGGGGCGGGAGGCGTGCTTCTCCACCGACTCGCCCGACAGCAGCCGGTGGCGGGCCCGGCGGGCCGCCAGGTCGCTGATGGCCTTGGGGGTGGAGCTGTCGGCCCCGTCGCCGCTGCGGGGGGACGGGCGCTCCCACACGTCACCCGAGCTGCCCGCTGCGGGGGGGGGGGGAGAGAGAGAGAGAGGGGGGAAAGGGAGAGAGGGGAGAGAGAGAGAGAGAGAGAATCAGTCTGTCCTTCTGCGTTTCCGCCAGTACCAAAACTGAGTAAAAGAGTAAACCCCTTTCAGGTCAAATCTGGGGAGGCAGCCCTGGGCTTGCTAACAGGTTATGAATGTGACAGCCAATTAGTGAACGAATGAAAGATTTGCTGCAGCAGAGAAGATGAAAGCCTGACGTGAGTCAGACTTGAGGTGAATGAAAGATTGTGATTGGCTGGGTGAGTCAGGCCTAAGGTGAATGAGAGATGGTGACTGGCTGGGTGAGTGAGGCCTGTGGTGAATGAGAGATTGCGATTGGCTGGGTGAGTCAGGCTTAAGGTGAATGAGAGGTGGTGAGTGGCTGGTTGAGTCAGGCCTGTGGTGAATGAGAGATTGTGATTGGCTGGTCGCATTGGGCCTGTGGTGAATGAAAGATGGTGGTTGGCTGGATGAATAAAAACCTGTGGTGAATGAGAGATGGTGGTTGGCCGGTTGAGTAAACCCTGAGGTAAATGAGCGCTGGTGATTGGCCGGTTGAGTAAACCCTGAAGTGAATGAGCGCTGGTGATTGGCTGAGGACTCACGGGTGAGCGTGGCTCTGCTCAGCTGGCTGCTGGTGGAGCCGGGCGTGGTGGGCGACTCGTCCAGCTTCAGCTCCCTCTCCACGGGCAGCTCGGGGATGGACAGGGGCAGGTCCTCGCCCCGGGGGCCCCGGGCGGCGGGCTGGGGCAGCAGGGCGGGGCTCTTCCGGCTGCCGCCGCCCCCCTCCTCCTCGGCGGAGATGGCGAAGCGGGGCATCTCGATGATGGCCGAGCAGCAGCGCCGCCGCACCGTCAGGGGGGGGCTGGAGTCGCTCTCCGTGTGCGACGACTCAGACACAGAGAGACGCTTCCGCAGGCTGGAGAGAGAGAGAGAGAGAGACACACACGCACGCACGCGCACAGACACAGACACACACACACACACACACACACACGCACGCATACACACACACAGAGACACACACACACACACACACACACACACGCACACACACATACACACCCATATACACACACACACCCACACACACACACACACAGACACACACACACACACACACACACACACACACACACACATATACACACACACACACGCATGCACACATACACACATATACACACACACACACACACACACAGACACACGCACAGAAACACGCACACACACACACAGAAACACACACAAAAAAAACATCTGTGAACCAAGCCAATAACAAAGATAGGGTCCAGGTTGGTAAAGTTCTAAGCATTTGTGTATAGATTCCTCCTGCACGAGTGCAGGTAACTGACAGCAGAACATTCCGGATCAGCGCGGACTCACATTTCGGGCGAGCCAACCATCCAGCTGCGGTCACGTGACCTGAGGCCGCTGAGGCTGTCGATGCGGTCGCCGCCCTCCTCACTCAGGCTGCGCTTGGTTGGGGGGGGCGTCCTCTTCTCCTCGTGCAGCGACAGGCGCTCCATGCTGCTGTACACCTGACGGGGGGGGCACACGCAGCAGTGAAAACACTGCCCGGCTGCACACACACACACACACTTCCTCTATGAGGGAGGGTACTTCCAGTGTAATCAAGCAGGACTCACGGCAGAATTAGGCAGGGATGTGTGTGTGTGAGTGTGTGCTTGTGTGTGTGTGCGTGAGCTTGTGTGTGTATATGTGTGTGACTGTGTGTGTGTGTGAGTCCTACATTACCTTGCTGAATCTTGGGGAGCAGGAGGAGAACTGGCGGATCTCCACGTGCTCATCATCATTAGTGTCCTCCTCTTCCTCAGAGTCCATATGAGGATACCGGTCTGAGCGAGCTGCACACGGGGGGGTGGGTTGGGGGGGGGGGGGGGTATAGGGTTACTCACACAGCCAAGCAGCCTGGTCCTACTGAAACTACAACTCTCAGAACAGCACACTTCTGTATTGTAAATAGTAGAGCAGCCCCTGACAGCGCAGAGGCAGGCAGCGCTTGAATGTCTGACAGCGCAGAGGCAGGCAGCGCTTGAATGTCTGATAGCACAGAGGCAGGCAGCGCTTGAATGTCTGATAGCACAGAGGCAGGCAGCGGGGGGACTCACTGTCGAAGTAGCTGGTGTCGTCCTCGGACTCCAGCTGGGGGATGAACTCGGCCTTCTGCCTCAGCAGGCTGTTCCAGTCCAGGTCTGTGAAGAAGCGGTGCTGCTTCACCTCGAAGGCGCTGCCTGCACACCGGAACATGCACACGCCACACACGCACCCGCACACACACACACACGCACACACACACACACGCACACACACAGCAGAGAGAGAGAGGGACTCAGAAACAGGGCCTGGACACAAAAATGGGCCAAACCGAACCCAAACCCGAAGCAGCGGGCAGAGGTGGATTTCGGGGCTGGGTACCGGTGCCGAGACGTTCCAGCGGGTTCTGCCGCAGCAGTTTGGAGATGAGGTCCTGGGCGTCGTGGGGCAGCGCCTCCTCCTCCTCGGGCCAGATGATCTCGTCTGCGGGGAGCACAGCAGGCTCGTACTCAGAGTGTGACCACACACAGACACACACACAAACACACACACACAGACAGCAGGCTCGTACTCAGAGTGTGACCACACACACACACACACACACAAACACACACACACACACACACACACACACACACACACACACACACAGCAGGCTCGTACTCAGCGTGTAACCACACACACACACACACACACACACACACACACACACACAGCAGGCTCGTACTCAGAGTGTGACCACACACACACACACACACACACACACACAGACACAGACACAGACACACACACACACACACAGCAAGGCTCAAGCTAAACCTATTTACCCTCTGCATTACTAGTGTTTACATTACTAGTGTTTACCCCACACCTGTAAACACTACTGCACGTGCGAATCTCTGTCCTGTCCTCTCACCAGGCTTTCCTCCTGGGGGGCAGATTCTTTTTAAAAATGGCACACGTGGGCAAAACCCCCTTTCCACATATCACTAACAAAACAACATATGAGTAAGATGTGCTGTACGTGTGTGCACACAAAGCAGTGTCCTTCATAAAATATGTATGCAGATGCAGACGCATATGCTGTCACTTGGGAGATGTATGCTGACACTGTGGATGACGAGTCATCACATAGTCACAGCTCACTTGGTCATGTGACCAGTCTGACCAGGCCTATTTTCCTTTCTCAGTAACTGAAGGGCTGAGAGTAAAAGTCTGTGGGGGGGGCGTGTTTGGCCCCTGGGTCCCCCCCTGTTGGGGTCGGGCGTTTCGGCGGGGGTACTGACCGCTGATGACCTGTCCGAAGAGCTCCTCGGGCGTGTCCCCGAAGAAGGGCGCGCAGCCCACCAGGAACTCGTACAGGATGACGCCCATGGCCCACCAGTCCACCGGCTTGCCGTAGCCTTGCCGCAGGATCACCTCGGGGGCGATGTACTCCGGCGTGCCGCACACCTGACCGCACACAGCACAGAGGGGGCGGGGCTCACATACGCGCCAAAGGGATTGGACGCCGGGGGGAGAAGGAAAAGGGGCTGGAGGGGAGGGGAGGGGCGGGGCTCAAACCGCGCCATGGGATTGGATGCTGAGGCAAAGGAAAGGAGGCTGGAGGAGAGGGGAGGGGCGGGGCTCAAAACGTTCCATGGGATTGGACGCCGGGGCGAAGGAAAGGAGGCTGGAGGGGAGGGGCGGGGCGGGGCTCAAAACGTGCCATGGGATTGGATGCTGAGGCAAAGGAAAGGAGGCTGGAGGAGAGGGGAAGGGCGGGGCTCAAAACGTGCCATGGGATTGGATGCCGGGGCGAAGGAAAGGGGGCCGGAAGGGAGGGGCAGGGCGGGGCTCAAAACATGCCATGGGATTGGACGCCGGGGCGAAGGAAAGGAGGCTGGAGGGGAGGGGCGGGGCCTACCTGCTTGTCCAGGAACTCACGCGTGTCCTTCTCGATGTGCCCCTCGTACAGGTTGGTAGTCAGGCTCATCAGCCCGATCTTAGACAGCCCGAAATCTGTCAGCTTGATGTGTCCCATCGAGGTGATCAGAAGACTGTGAGACAGAGAACGCAGACAACATGTAAATGCTGTCTAAAGAAAAGAATCAGATCTGTAAAAATTTTCATTTAGTAATTAAACTGAAATTACTACAAAACTGAAATGACAGAACACTCGAGGACAATATTTGGAGTTGGTAACCCTGTGACAAACAGCCAACAGAGACCTGTCCACTCACGTGCATGTGTGTGTGTGTGTGTGTGTGTGTGTGCGCAGGTGTTCCAGTACTGGGGCAGTGTGGGGACTCTTACTTGTCAGGTTTGAGGTCTCTATGAACGATGCCATAGTTGTGCAAGTACTCCAGAGCCAGGACTGTCTCAGCGAAGTACATGCGTGCCAACTCCAGAGGCAGAGCCCTGATGTTCTTCAGAAGAGTGGCACAGTCTCCACCTGCAAGGGAAAGCCAGCCCATTGGCCACAAGGTCTCACCACTACATTCTACATTCCACAGATACCATTAAACCTAGTTACCCCTTAAAGGAAGAGCCAGGTCTCTACAAGTTCATTTTTCACTTAAAATTGCCTAACAAAATTTAGCATGACCGGAAAAATAAAAAAATACAAGCAAGCTATTCCACAGACCGAACCTCGGTGTCATCTTGACAGAAGCACGCGCAACAAAGTTTTGCGGGGTTTTGGTATTAGACCCTCTGACGCGTACCTTCCACGTACTCCATGACCATGCAGAGGTGGCGGCGCGTCTCGAAGGAGCAGAACATGCTGACCACGAAGGGGTTCTCGGCGAAGGTGAGGATGTCGCGCTCCACGAAGGCCTGCTGGATCTGGTTGCGCAGGATCAGGTTCTGCTTGTTGATCTTCTTCATGGCGAAGCGCTGCCGGGTCTCCTTGTGCCGCACCAGGAACACCGCCCTGCGGGGGGGGGGGGGGGGAGCATCAGTTAAAGCGTATCTAACAGTGGTGGAGCTCTGTCCCACACGCAGGGGGTACAGAATCGGGCCCAGGCTGCCTCACCCGTAGGCCCCGTTGCTGATCAGCTTGATGTTCTCAAAGTCCTCCTCCCGCGGGGTCTTGGGCTTGGGCTGGATGGGCTGCACTGTGGCTCCGCGGCTCTGGGGTGTGGCAGGGTGCAGGGACAGGGAGGCATAGAGTTACAGACAATACATAACATACTGGTATATATCAGCACTGCAGCTCACATCCACACTGGTATATATCAGCACTGCAGCTCACATCCACACTGGTATATATCAGCACTGCAGCTCACATCCACACTGGTATATATCAGTACTGCAGCTCACATCCACACTAGTATATATCACCACTGTACCCACATCCACATTGGTGTACATCAGCCCAACTCACATCCACACTGGTATATATCAGCACTGTAGCTCACATCCATACTGGTATATATCACAACTGGCCCCACATCCACACAGGTATAAATCAGCCAGACTCACATCCACAGAGTCGTCTGTTTCCGGGGTGTCTGGGTTGCCGCTGTCGTAGCTGCTCAGCTGGGCCATTTCTGCAGGGAGAGAGAGCGGCGAGATTGAGAGGCCTGACCTGAGCTCCCAGCACACGGCCAATCACAAGACAGGCCTGACCTGAGCTCCCAGCACAGGGCCAATCACGAGACAGGCCTGACCTGAGCTCCCAGCACAGGGTCAATCACGAGACAGGCCTGACCTGAGCGCCCAGCACACGGCCAATCACGAGACAGGCCTGACCTGAGCTCCTAGCACAGGGCCAATCACGAGACAGGCCTGACCTGAGCTCCTAGCACAGGGCCAATCACGAGACAGGCCTGACCTGTGCTCCTAGCACAGGGCCAATCACGAGACAGGCCTGACCTGAGCTCCCAGCACAGGGCCAATCACGAGACAGGCCTGGCCTGAGCGCCCAGCACAGGGCCAATCAGGAGACAGCAAAGGGCTGCAGGCTCACAGAGATTGGCCTCTGGCTGGGACAGGAGACATGCTCTACAGAAATCTGCCCACACTGTTAGGGTTACAGCATTAAGAGCTCTCCTGCCCTGGAGAGAGGGTCCAAACCTACAGACCCAGCGGAGAGAGCACCCCATCTCTGCTCTGCCAGGGGGCTGGGGGCTGCGCCCCTGCCACAGACTCACCCTCCAGGGGATCCCGTGTGAGCCCCAGCTGGCTGATGATGTAGCGGGGGATGTCCGACTTGATGCCCTGGCCCTCTTTGGCATGGCCCTCCGCGGCTTCCAACAGGTGGTAGAACTCCTCCGGGTCGAACTCCTGCAGGACGGGGCGGGGCGGGGGGGGGAGGGAAGTGGAGCTCAGGTCAGGCAGGAAGAGGACGGGCCGAGACTGAGCTCGTTCAGCGACGTCCGCTAAAGCTCGCTAACTGCGCTGCCCGCAGCTACGCCGTTCATGTACAAGCCTTCCCTTAACGACCGTCCTAAGGGCTCAGTGACTTAACGCCTGCCACAGCACACGGCAGAGCAGGAACAGCGTCCCTTCAAATCCAGCCGGGCCTGGGAGATCGAACCCGAGCTCAGCTAGCAGAGCCTGCTACTGCAGAATCGGCCCTTAAGACAAAGGCTTTCGGCCTCCTCTCTCTCCCAGCCCCCAGCATCTGCCACGCTTTCTCTGCACGGTGTCTCACCGCTGCCATCAATCAACGTTACAGATGAGGGGGTACCCCAGTGAGGACCCCCGCCCTGTGTGGAGGAGGGGGGCGGTGGTGGGGGTCGGGGGGTCTAATGAAGCACGGTGTGACAGAGGGAGAGCCGCAGTGTGTAGGGGGGTGATTGAGAACGGGGGGGGGGGGGGGGATAAATTGGCGATGCAGTACTGCTAGCATGCAGGCGCAGCAGCTGTGACGCTAGGCTACGGTAATTAAGAGAGCTCTGCCATTTCTCAACTGCGAGGCTCTGTTCCCACATGTAAATCTTCCCCTCTCCGAACGCGGGCCCATTACCATTCGTTGCCTGGGCGACAGCCTTATCCAGAGTGCGGAGGCTGATATGATCTACTGAGCGCTCGTAACATTCACTCTGAATAAAAGTTAATTATTTTACAATATGTCTCCATCCCTCACCCTCGAATATTTAGCTTCCCCTCCGCTGATTGGATGAGAGCCGGTTGGGCCCTGATAGTATGGACCGATAATCACTCCACCGTGATTAAATATGGACTGATCCCCACCCCAGCCCACAATCACAAACCTCACTATTAAATACTGACTGATCCCACCAACAAGCCCAAAACTTACAATTAACCCTTTGAAGAGTAGGCTTTTGTTTTTCTCTTCAAAATTTTAAGTCAGCGCTCTCACACATTTGCGATTAAAATGTTCAGTTAAATCACATACTTGCGATCTTACACTTTAAAGGGTTAAATACTGACTGATCCCCCCCAACAATCCCAAACCTCACAGTTAAATACTGACTGATCCCCACCAACAATCCCAAACCTCACAATAATGGACTAGTCGCCACCAAGAACACCAAATCTCACAAGTACGTACAAACTGATCCCCCCAACAATTCCCAGCCTCACAATCAAACACTCACTCATCCCCCGCAATCAATCCCAGAGCTCCCGTCTCTTACCAGGCACTCCAGCAGCCGCGCGGGCCGGGCGATGACGATCATCAGCTTCCTCACCAGCTGGGTGACGAAGGCGACCTCCGCGCTCTCCGACCGCTCGTGAGCCTGCCCGGGAACAGCGACCCAGAGAGCAGCGTTAGAGACGACACTGATCTACAACGGCCTCCAGTGGCCCAGCATGCACTGCCAGTGGGGGCGAGGGAAAAAGAACTACCAAACATCTTCACATCAGCACAATGGTAGGGTCGCTTTTATACTGCTGCAGCACTGCTGCTTACTGCCATTCTGACCTGCGGTAGGAATGAAGCTGGAGGATGACATCACAGCAGAATTCAGCGCTGGAGAGCTACAGCAGCTCTATATGCCCTGTCAATCATTATTACTAGCATTCTCCAAGAGGACTCCCTGTTTCTATAACAACAAGTGCTTTGTGTGAGTATGTGTGTGTGTGTGCGCATGCTTACATGTGTGTGAGAGTGTGGGTATGTGTATGTGCATGCGTGCGTATGTGTGTGAGTGTGTGTGTGTGCGCATGCTTGCATGTGTGTGAGAGTGTGGGTATGTGTATGCGCATGCGTGCGTGTGTGTGTGTGTGTGTGTGTGTGAGTGTGTGAGTGTGTGTGAGTGCATGCGTGCGTGTGTGTGAGTATGTGTGTGTGTACATGTATGTGCTTGAAGCACCCCACTGAAACGCATGCCGCTCCAGAGCCTCAGAGCGCAGCGCAGAGCGTGTGGGAGCTTAATAAATAACAGGGCAGACAGGTCTGCTAATAGAAATACCCCAGAGTGACAGGACGCCCCGGGGTCGCAATCAGCTGCTGAATAATTTACGGAGGTAATGAAACCCTCAGAGGGGCGCGGGGGCGGGAGGCAGGGGTGCTCCCGGACGGGACAGGATGGGAGACGGGACGGGAGCGCGTGAGTAACGGGCGCTCACGGCGGCCAGCCTGACGAGCGGCGTGGCTAATTGGGCGGGCGGCGGCGCGGACGTCCCGCTGACGGGGGGGGCTGAGCTGGCGCTCCGGTCCGGCGTGGCCAGGTGCGCCGAACCCCCCCCTTCGGGTCTCCACCCTGGCTCCCGTGGGGGGGGGGAGGGGAAGTCATGAATACGGAGTGACCGCCCGGCGAGGTCACAGATTGGCCCCGGTGGCTGCTAATGGCGGCGCGGCGGGGGGGGTCCCCGGACCCCACGAACCAGAGGGGCGGCAGAGAGGGGACGCGGGGGAACCCCCACGCCCCGAGTCGCAGGCGTCGGACGTGCAGACGAGACACAAACTGCATCGCTGGCAACTGCACGTAGGCGCGATATACTCGCTGCACAGCACCACTGGACCGCCTGCACAGACACACAGCGCGTACACACACCGCACCTGGACCAGCCGTTAACATCAACCACATAAAGACACAGCGCGTACACACACCGCACCTGGACCAGCCGTTAACATCAACCACATAAAGACACAGCGCCACAGACTACACCAAGCCACAGCTTCACGTAACACAAAACCGAGAAACCAATTTCTCATTTCTCATCATCATAACAAATATTTTAATAGCCGACCCTATAAAAGAATGTGGATGTGACCCACATGAACAAGAACATAAATCTCTACCTGAACCCACAGGCGGCAGTTGAGCCTGATCTAAGCAGGGTCTGTGTGAAGCTCAGAGAGAAAGCAGGCAGAGGGGACTCAACTGGTAAAGCGTCATCGATGAAGGCGCTCCACGTGCGGTTCTCCAAGACGCGATGAAGAATCTCCTCTTCCTCCAGCCTCCGCTGCCAGGACGTGTGGGACATCTTTCCGAAAAGGCTCCGTTTATCCCCCTCGCGCGACCCCCGCGTTGCTACGGTTTCACCACCTCGCGCGCCGTTAGCGTCTGAGCTTCGCCAGGTCTGTCGCTAATTAGCATTCCCCCGGTGATGTCATCGCCTCGCTCTGGACTCGGCATCGCGCCGTCTGACTGGCCAGAGCCCCGCCCGCGCCGCGGAGATTCTAACCGGAGTCACTGGTGGGACCGTTTAAACAATCGCCCCCCCCCCCCCTCGCCAAAAACGAAACAGACAGCGAAAACGCTCGCCGCCCCTCCCCTCCCCCCTCCCCGCGCCCGCCCCTCCCTCCCTCCCTCCCTGCAGGCTGGCTCAGAGACTCATCCGTCACTAACAGTGAGCGCTGGGGCGTGAAATTAAAATCAGGGGCCCCCCCCCCTCCTGACTCCAGGGATGCGGAGGGGGCCGGTGGGATGTGGAGGGGGCCGGTGGGAGCAGTAACGGGGGCCCGGAGCCCCCCAGGAGCTGTAATTGAGCTAATACAGACACGCAGAGCCGCCGTTCTGACTAATAGACATGTGACAGGTCTGAAGGAATCCGCTCTGCGGCGAGTCGGGCGCACGAGGGAAAGCCCTTTCCCAAATCGCGGCGCGCTGAGGTGCCGACGTGCGGACCACCTTGTGAGCGGGACGAGCCGAGCGCGGTCGAGTGCGGCTTTTCTAGCAAACATTTTACAAGAAAAGTGTGTGGATGTTCCTCCAGCAGAATCTCAATTAACCCACCACCATATGTATGTAGGACTGAGGTAAGCGTGTCAGTTGACCTAAATGGTGACCACGCTCTACACATCAATGCTGACAGCAGTGTGCCACCTACTATATAACTCCTATACCTATAACACCTATAAATCACATCAAATCAGAATCAACACCGTCAGCACAGCTTGTGAGGACACGGCTGACTGCTTTAACAGCCCATTCCTGCTAGCGGAGCGCGGTTAGCGTCTCTCTCCCCTAAAGCCCGGCCCTCCCCCTGGCGCACTCACGTCCTGCAGCAGCTTCTCCAGGTTCTCCTGCAGCTCGTAGAAGTAGCGGGAGGTGATGAGGCCCTCGCGGGACTTGTCCAGGCAGTCCCGGGACAGCTCGATCACCTGGTGGTGGATGAAGCTCAGCACCCCGTCGGCCAGCGGCATCACGTTCTCCGGCATGGAGGAGGCCAGGAAGTCCGCCAGGCGCTCCTCCATCTGAGCCGTCGCCTGGGGGGGGGAGGATAGGGGGGGTCATCGACAGAACTGACCACACTGAGAACATCTACACTCTGACCATGGTGGTGGAGTGATAGATGGCGACCCAGGAATGCAGGCTAGCATGGTAACACCATCAACTTTCCTCTGAGGTCAGACAATAAAGCAGCTGTGTGCTGTCGTCGGTAGGGAATCACTGGGGACTCACCTTGGGGAAGCGCTCCTTGTAGACATGGTTCATCATGACGATCTCGTGGTCGAAGGAGATGGGCGAGCGGCCGGGGCTGCAACACACAACACAGGGGACACGGCAGTGAGGCGGGCGGCGGGGGGGGGGGGGGGGGGGGGGGGGACACACGGCCCCACGCCGCCCAATCAGGCCCCGCGCCGCAGCGGCACCTGACAGCTCTTAACGCGAAGCGCCCTGAGAGAGCTGACCACGCGCACGGGGGGGGTCACCCCACATTCGTCAGGATCGGGGGGGGGGGGGGGGGGGGGAGACAGCCGATGATCCGGTCACACGCTCACCATCTGCTCTCTGAATCCCGGGGACTTTCCAGAGGAGGCCTGAGGACCTCGTCATTTGCTCAGATCTGATTCGATGCGTCTGAAGAGGCGGGAAAGGTCAGCGCTTACAGGCCAGGGCTGTATGCCTCTGTCACCCAACCGCACGGTCTTCAGGCCGGGGCTGTACGCCTCTGTCACCCAACCGCAGTCTTCAGGCCGCGGCTGTACCCCTCTGTCACCCAACCGCAGTCTTCAGGCCGCGGCTGTATGCCTGCCACCCAACTGCAAGGTCTGCAGGCCGGGGCTGTATGCCTCTCTCACCCAATCACACGGTCTTCAGGCCGGGGCTGTATGCCTCTCTCACCCAATCACACGGTCTTCAGGCCGGGGCTGTATGTTCTCTGTCATCCAACCGCACGGTCTTCAGGCCAGGGCTGTATGCCTCTCTCACCCAATCACACGGTCTTCAGGCCAGGGCTGTATGCCTCTCTCACCCAATCACACGGTCTTCAGGCCGAGGCTGTATGCCTCTCTCACCCAATCACACGGTCTTCAGGCCAGGGCTGTATGCCTCTCTCACCCAATCACATGGTCTTCAGGCCAGGGCTGTATGCCTCTCTCACCCAATCACATGGTCTTCAGGCCGAGGCTGTATGCCTCTCTCACCCAATCACACGGTCTTCAGGCCAGGGCTGTACCCCTCTGTCACCCAACTGCACGGTCTTCAGTGGACGACCTTCACCCTCAATCTCATCAAACCGTGTCTCTGAAGGGCGGCCAGCCAGGACGGGGTCCTCCGAATGAAACAAGGAGGACCTACAGGCTCCCGCGCGCAGAGGCGACACAGACGATGATGTCACAGAGGATGCCTGATGTTTACGCGGCGTGTCCGGTGTGGGGGCTGGGGCGGAAGCGAAGGGGGATTCTGGGGGAGGACGGCCCAGTGGCATCATCAGCGCGGAGACAGATGTGCCCGGCTGAGTCACACGGGCTGAGGCCCACGTGTGACTGGCCAATGAGGTAATGCATGAGGTCATCCCCGAACAGCCGGAAAAAAAAACTATTACCTTCCTAATTGACTGGGGGCAGACAGAACGGGAGGCATTATATGTCAACTTCACGGCTGCTGTCTTCATCACACACACACTCACACACAGACAGACTCTCTCATACACACACACAACCACAGACTCTCTCCCTCACACACACACACACACACAGACTCTCTCCCTCACACACACACTCTCTCCCTCACACACACACACACTCTCTCTCTCACACACACACACACACACTCGCTATGCATGTGCCAATCACCAACCAGTTGACAGAAAGGTTGACAGCCAGCAGGGAGACAGCATCAATGTGCAAATTCCTCCTTTCTCCAGCACTCTCAAACATCACTTTAATAAAAATAAAAAACCTCTAATCAAACCAATGAAAAGGTCGGCTCTGACAGAGATGATTCATTGCCCGAGGCAGCCTCAAAAGATGTCAAATTAGAAAAAGACTGATTGCACCTCTATCCATTAGAGAAAGATGTGCAAGGATTTCGCAGAGTGATAACACGCTGAATTCAAACAAAGGGCAATCTGAGAATTCAATACACTTTTGTGGGAAGAGAAATTCCTAATAAAAAATGACCATGAAGCATTTTTAAAAAATCTCCCCAGTGTTTCAGCAAACACGTCTTTAACAGCAGGTAAATGAAGGAGGATTTAACCTGCACGGCTGTGTCCCTCCCCCAGCGAAGCACGTTAAAATACATTATGTGTAGAGCGACAGGCTGATAGCCCATACCCCTCAGCTCTCTGTGATTATTAGCCACTGCAGTAGTGTGTGTGTGTGTGTGCAGTAGCGTGTGTGTTCGTGTCAGTGCGTGTCTGTGCAGTAGTGTGTGCGCGAGTGTATTTTTTTGTATTTGTGTGCTTGTTCCTGTACATTGTGTATGAACGATGTGTACGCATGTGAACTGTGTGTGCGTATACAGTATGCATACGAGGGTATGTGTGTGCATGTTGTAAAGGATTCATCCGTGTACATGAGTGTGTCTGCTTCTGAGAACAAACTTCACCCTAAACAGTGAATGAGGAGCCCTGCTGCTTATGGGCCACACCGCAGTCCGCATCCGCAGTCACATCCGCAGTTTGTGGGGGGCCAGAAGGGGAGGCAGTTAAAAGAGGGGGGGGGGCCCGGCGGTGGCGGTGGGGTGGGGAGCCCGGGGAGGTAAGAGGACGAACGGGGCGAGCATGAGAGAGAGAGAGCCCCTCCTCATTAGCCGTCCTGTAATAAGGGAGCAGTCCCGCGCACGGCAGGGCCCGGCAGCTCCGGCTGCGTCGCCGCGGCGACGGCGGAGGCAGCTGGGGAAATTACGGGCCTAACTGACTGTGACAGAGGAGCCGGCCTGCACGGGGGGGTCGTAAACACACACACACTCACACACACACCCTCCCCCCACCCACCGCCACCCCACCGCCACCCCGGTGCCATCAGAGCTGAAATTACACGGATAATTGATTCGTTGAGCGGAGCCCGGTTTGGGCTGTCACACCGAGCCCTGACCACCGCTGGGGACCGGGGGGGCGGGGCGACACCCCCGGAGGAAGGGGGCGGGCGCACGGGTGTTCCGGCGTCCGTACGGCCGAGAGAGGCTCGCTCGGTACCCGCGTGAGCGAGCGGACCGTCCGCCAGCGTCTCAAACTCTGATTGGGCCAGACACGGCAAAGCGCTGTGATGAGTCACTCATAGCTCAGACGCATCACATTATCAGCTCCAAAGATAAACAAAGACCAACGAGACAACAAAAAAAAGCAGTTTGATGGAGCAAAGAGCCCATCACAGTCACTCAGAACATTCAGCCCTGTCCTCCCAGGACGGGTCTGACCTTCAATCCCTGTCAGACCTGAAGGTCAACACGTCACTGCAGGCTGGCGGAGGAACAGAGGCGTCCGAGACGCTGAAATCTGTCTGAAGGGAGTCTGCTCTGATGCCTCGGTGTGAGCAATGAGGGGGAGGGGGCGGGGCCTGAGGCCTCGCGGTGGAGAGGAAACGAGGGGGTGGAGCAACAGGGGAGCGGTGGGAACAGGGGGGGCAACAGGAGAGGGGGGGACTGACCTGAGGCTGCAGTGCAGTTACAGGAGAGGGGGGGGGAAAGGAGGGGGCGGAGCGACAGGAGGGGGGGCAGAGCGACAGGAGAGGGGCGGGGTGACAGGAGAGGGGGCGGAGCTACATGAGAGGGGGCGGGGACTGACCTGAGGCTGCGGTAGGGAGGAAACGAGGGGGCAGAGCTACAGGAGAGGGGGCGGGGCGACAGGAGAGGGGGCGGGGCAGCAGGAGAGGGGGGCGGCGCGACAGCAGAGGGGGCGGGGGCTGACCTGAGGCTGCTCGGCGGGGCTGACCTGGGCTGCAGTAGGTGGGAACGAGGGGGGTGGAGTTACAGGAGAGGGGGCGGAGCTACAGGAGAGGGGGCGGGGCTGACCTGAGGCTGCGGGAGCGGGGGCGCATGGCGGGCGAGCGGCGGCCCTCCTCGTCCGTGATGCTCTCGGAGCTGAAGTGCTTGGTGAGGAAGTGCAGCTCGTCGGCCGTGGGCTGGAACGGCAGCTGGTGCAGCTTCTCCTGGGATGAACAGGATGACTGTGAGAAGCAGAGAGGGAGGGATTACAAGGGTAGAAGAAGGCGGAGCACGAGGGAGGGGGGCGGGGGGGTGGGGGGGGGGGGCGTGTGGCAGTACCCTCAGACTAGGGAGTCACTGTGACCTAGACCTGGACCGCTGGACCCCTGGACCCCTGTCCAAACCCCTACACTCCAAGGCAAATGGACCTGTCCTCAAACCGGGCCCAGACAGCATCTAAGGCACAAGTGCCTTTGTTCCCATTCACTGCCAATGCCAGCCCGCTTCCAGTGGCTGCTGAGCTCCTGGCTCAGGTATGCGACCTTCATGCACAATGTGAATGACATTTAAGCTCTCACGACAACTCCCTCAGCACTGACACGTCCATGATCTGCACAAGCACTACAGCCCTCCACTGCTTCACTCCACAAGAATGTATACACTGCATTCAATAGCACTACAGAGAGAAATGTCTCCAAATACCGTCTATGATAAACCTATCGTCTCCCTTTTCCCTAGAACACTAAAGATGCAATGAGTTACACAGCCAGGGGCAGGTTTTGATGGTGCCGGTAATGGTAAGACAGGTGTCTGGTGTTCATGGCTCACCGAGACAGTGGAGCTGGGCGTGTTGGTGCCATATCCAGAAGAGGGCAGGGAGGCCAGGGACCAGCGCCGGCCGTCAGTCCTGAGAGAGAGAGAGAGGGAGAGAGAGGAGGGAGAGAGAGAGAGAGAGAGAGAGGGGGGGAGAGGGAGGGAGAGGGAGAGAGAGGGGGGAGAGGGAGAGAGAGAGAAAGGGGGGGGAGGGAGGGAGAAAGAGTGGCATAGAGAGAGAGAGAGAGAGAGAGGGGGGGAGAGGGGAGGAAGGGAGAAAGAGCGGGGAGGAGGGAGAGAGAGAGAAACGGAATGAGAGAAGTCAAACAGCCAGAAGCAGACTGAAGTGGAAAACACAGCAGTACTGGAGTACAGCACCAGGTTTATAATGGAGCACCGACACCAGTTCATCTGAAAGAGGCAGCATCCCCTCCACTTGAAAACTTTTATCAAAAAATAATCATTTAAAATAAACATCATCAGCCTTCACTCCTGAGAGTCTTCAGTCAGGGTGCTGCTGAAAGCTAGAAGCAAAAATCTCTGTAAACACAGTTAGTCTGGCACAGCCCATCCCTAATGAAAGACAGGGAGCCACGCCCTACACGCAGACGCACAGTAAACATGTAGACATGCAGCACACTTACAGACACAGTAAAAATGGAGAACCAGCACATGTGTAGACTCATAGCAAGCATGTAGCCACGCGGCACATGTACACATGCGAACACGTTACAGGCAGGAAACAACACGGCAGGGAAAGCAGGAAACCCCGTAACGACACAAAGTCCAGCGACTCCTGAAGAAGGAAGCAAACCAGACGAGAGGCCGGAGGAGACGCGCGTCGAGCGCCTTGCGTTCCCTTCACAAACCATGAGGGGGCGGCATTCACTGGGAAAAGCCCATCACAGATGAACCCAGCGGCTGCTGATGAGCTCCTTCCCAAAGGCAGATTACTGAACCAATGAGAAGGAATCCAGGAACCAATCAACAGGCTGTGGAATGGGCGAGGCATACGAAGCCTGTGAAATGAGCAGCACTGTCTAATGGCATGTCCCACACTCCTGGGAGCTCCGCTAATGACAGTATAACTGTAACGAAGGAGTACGCAATGTTCCTTATCCAGCGCCTAAAGTGGACCGGAGAGACTTCCTGACGGCTTTAAACAGATGTACGAATACGGACGCGGGTTCTTATCCCACGTCTTAATCGCGTTGGACGCAGGAACCGTGAGACTTCGGCAGAATCGCGGAGGCATTTCTAACGCTTCAGACGCCGCAGCGCACTGCGAACGCCCCAGAGGAGCCCACGGAGAGCCGCGGCTAACGGTGCGTTAGCGGCTAACGTCCTGAATATTAAAAAGAGCTGTCCCTCATTAAAAAAGCTATCTGTGCCCCCCCCCCCCACACTCGGTTCAGAGGGGGCCGTATGAGCACCGCAACGCGTAGCTGCATTTCAATTACGGTCTACGAAGACGACATCCGACAGACAGACAAACATGAGCAGCAGTAAGCAGATGCTGTAAGATGTAGACTTTCCAGGTGGGCAGCCATGCAGGGAGGGGGGGGGGGGGGGGGGGGGAGGAAGTGAGGTGGTGAGGAGATGATGGGGGGGGGGGGGGGGGGGGGTTACCTGTCTGCCCTGTGCCCGTGACTGTGGGGGAGAGAGGACAGTGTTAGCGCCACGTAGCAACAGTGTGTGACCTCAGAAATATGAACCAATCAAACCACCTCTTTCTCTCTCTCTCTCTCTCTATCTATCTCTCTCTCTGCCACACAGACCCCCCCCCCCCCAAACGCACGCATGCACAGACGCACACACACACTCACACACACACTGTCACATATATTTAGTCCGTGAGAAGCACGACGGAACCATTCCATTTCCACACTGACAGGAGAGATTAGCGTCATTGTCACCGACGCGCAGCTACACTTCTAACCACTGGGTGGCACTAGTGCATCAAAAAAAACACGGCTCACTGGGAGTCCTTCAATCCGAAATTCCATTCCGGTCAGAAAAAACGGTGCTTTATCGCAAAAAACAAAATCACACCGAGATACTGCTTACATCCCTCTCCCATCCAATTTGAATTCAAAAACTTGCAAATCCTTTTAATCTTTATTGCTTTTAATTACCAGCTCACCCTCCATCAACCGCAATCAGCATTCATTATTCACAGACACAGGAAGATAAGAGGATCCCACGATAAGATTCCAGCACAGTGAATCCTCTGGGGGTTATTAACAAAAGAGCTCCAATTATATTTTAATAAGGGGAGCAGATCGGTTATTATTCAGGGGGAGATTTCGGAGAGGAGGAGGAGGAGGGGGGGGAGGGCGGTGGAAAAGGTCGGCGTGGGGACGCCGGGCAGCCATGGCGGCCGGAGCACTCACCTGCGGGCGGGGACGAAGGAGAAGTGGGCCGCGGCGCTGGGGGAGAAGTTCCGGGGGCTGTCCAGCGGGCTGCTCCCTGCGGGAAGAGGAAGGAGGTCTTTACCTAGCTCATCACACTGAAGAGTGTATTTAGAGAAAGAGCAGCATCCCTCAGACCCCCTCCCCCCCAAAGAGAAGGCACTGAAGCAGCTTCCTGACTGAGAGAGACCCCCCAAGCCCATGGGTCAGGCTTTTCAATTACATTCTTTCATGTAAAATGATTTTTTTAGGATTACAACCAGGCAAGATGGGAGCGCTCTGATCAACGAAATGCCATGCAGGGGAGTGGAGACGCACGGCCATCCCGCTCAAAGCCTTTCACTTAGCAGAGCACGGCCATCTGAGGCGACACCAACGAAACCCAACAGCAGCGGCTCCCTCCAGCGCGTCAGCGCAGAGACGCCCGCGCGCGAGGCTGGCGGGATTAACCCCCGCTCTTAGACTGTCCGAGAAAGGGCGGCCAGCGGACAGGAAGCCGCCAGGCGCGGCGCGGCGCGTGACCGGGGCCGGCGCGGAACGTTCCGGGCGGATCCGGATCGGAGCCCGGCGGAGGGCAGGGAGGCGTGGGAATGAAAGGTGGCCGAGCCGGGGTGTTTAATTACGCGTTAAACGAGACGCGCGAGAAGACTTCCCGTCCAATGGCATCGCGCGCCCCCGCCGCGTCGTTAGCCTCGCTGCGCAGAGGACCGCGGGCCGGGGGGAGGGGTAATTAATCACCCCCCGTCAATCGGGGAGGCTGGGGCTCCAACGCCTGGCTGTGTAAGGAACCGTGGCGGGACCCGGGTTCGACACCTCCGTATTAATTATGCACTCCTCCCCCCCCCCCCCCCCCCCAAGGCCGGCGCGGAGCCTTAAATATTAATAAGCGCATAATTCCCTGTCAGAAAGTAGCCGCTCCCCCCTCCCAGGCACCGCCGCGCACGGCTGGACCGGGACGCGACACGGCGAGGCCGCCGCGGGCCTGTCAGAGAGGCTCCGTTTACACGAGGATCGGGCCTCAGAAGGACGGTTAGGGAAGCAGCAGGACTGCGTTCACACTCAAACAGCCTAAACGCACTGCCCCACTGCTGCTGCTGGGGCGGCCATTTCTCACTCTAAGGACAAACGCTATTCAGATGGAGGATCTGTGTGAGCGCGGAGCTGAGGACAGGAGGCGAGGGGTAAACGGAGAGGATCCATCTCGCGCGCTGGGGGGGGGGGGGGGGGGAGACGGGGGAGAGGCGAGCGGCGAGAGCGTGTGCGTCAGGACGGGTGTGACATCACGGGGAGGCGTGTCTGAGGAACGCTCACGCCTGCTGCTGCTGTGTGCTCCGGCAGAAAAGCGTGAGCATGTCTCCTCTGCACACTGAGCAGAGAGATTAAAGGGCCAGATCCAGCAGCGCACACACACACACCCCCACACACACACACACACACACACATACCCCATACACACACACACACACAGGCACACCCCAACACACACACACACATACCCCACACACACACACAACACACACCCCAATACAGACACACACACACCCCACACACACACACCCCAATACAGACACACACACACACACACACACACACACCACACACGCACACACACACCCCAATACAGACACACACACACAGGCACACCCCAATACAGACACACACACACAGGCACACCCCAATACAGACAGACACACATACATACATACACACACACACACACACCACACACACACACACACACACACACACACACACACCCCACAACACACACACACACACACACACACACAATACACACACACACACACACACCCACCCCACACACACACACACACACACACACACATCAGTATATGCATGGGCACAGACACAAATAGAAGACACACACCCACACCCATACACACACAGACAGACACAGGCACACACCTCAATACAGACACACACACACACAGGCACACCCCAATACAGACAGACAGACACACAGACACACACACACACACCAGTATACACACACATACACACACACACACACCACACACACACACACACACACACACACACACACAGTATATTACCATGCAGAGCGCAGCCCCAGCCCACCTGCACACCGACGTGGCTTCAGAGAGATCAAACAAACGGGGTGTGAGGGTGGGCCTGCCCCCCCCCCCCCCAGCCCCTGCCAGCTCGCGCAAACAGCGGCGGCCCACGCTGACCTTCTCCCTCCACGCGGTGTCCTGGCCCCCGTCGCCGTGTGGACGAGTGACTGCCACAGGCCCAGCCGAGCCCCTCGACCAATCAGCAGCCGGCGCAGGCTCGGCAAATACCAGGCTGACCTTTTATCAGGCGCTCCGAGTGTCAGCCACCAGAGAGGGGGCATTTGCACAGTACCTGCGTTTAATGGAGCCTTTTCAAACAGGAATTAAACATGCTGCACCGAGCCCTTTTCAGCTCCCCCCCCTGCCCCCCCCCCCCTTCAGACTGTCACCTTCAGTGTGATGCTAAAAACCTTCATCCCATTATCAGCTTCATTAGGGGCCGTGGGGTACAGCAGGGGACAAGACAGGATTTTTGGAGCTGGGAGGAGGGGGGGGGGAGGGTGACTGAGGAATGAGGAAATGAGACGTGGATGGCATCAGCCCCGGGGTGGGGGGGCTGAGGGGTGAGGGGGGAGGGGGAAGGGGGAAGGGGGGGGAAGTAAAACCTTGTGTAATCTCAGCACACAGGCCTTTTTCTCCTGCTCAGCACTCAAACCCCATTCAGCCAGCCCTCAGAGTCCGGCAGCAGTAGCCTGACCCCTGACCCCTGACCCCTGACCCGGCCTACAGTACAGAGGCCATAAACAGGGTCCCTCAGCGGCGGTGGTCATTATGGCCGGATACCTTACCTCAGCAGAGCCGCGCGGAGCTTATTTGACAGCGCTAGTGCTTTATTAGCGGTTGGCGGCTGCAAACCGCAGCGCGGCGTTAGCATTCGCTCAGAGGCCGTTAATAAAGGCCGCGTAGCGGGGAGCGCGCCGCTGGATTTATCTCCCCGACTTCTCCCGCTCACGGCGTTAATAAGCTGCGCTCCCCCTGACTCCCCACAGGGAGGCGCACTGGGGTTCGGGGTGCCGCGGTACGCTTAGGCCCGGGGCAAGAGGGGGTGAACCTGAGGGGGCTCGATTCGGGGGAGCTTGATTTGGGGGAGCCCGCTCAGCTCGTAGCCGCGCCCGCGCTGCTAGCAGCCGTGCTAAGCGGCAGAGACTGGGCTTCGTTCCTGAAGCTCACTTCCTGGTTTGCTGAGAGACGGTGCTCACTAGCACTAGTGCGTTTGGCGCTAGCATAGCTCTTTCAGCCACCCGTCTCAATGCAAGTCAATGGCACCAACACGGTCAAAATACGAGGTCAGTCATTCACTCCCACAGGAACATGCAGTGGCAATAGGTGTTCTTCTTCGTACCCGAGCCCACGCCGCTCATAGCCCTACTTGTCTGATCCTTTGCACTGAAGCCCTGGCACCTTCTTCCATGAATGCTCACCTTGCCGTCCAATCACTGCATTGAGCTCTGAGGATTTATTCCCTCACGATGAAGGAGTAACTATTTAAAAACTCAACGGAACGCTACTGTGAGGAGCTAGCTAGGACCCATAACCAGCGCGCTTTAACTCCTGCAGCAGGTCCCTCCTCTCTCCCCCGGCAGCTGCCCCTGGCCCCAGGCCCCCTGGCCCCCTGGCCTCTGTTTAAAGGCATTAGCAGCCGAGCTCAGCTCCGGAGCGCCGCAGCACAAATCCAATTTCCCAGCTGGAGCCGGGAGGACCAGCCATCAGCGGCGCGGGAGAGCGATCGATGCGGCCCTGTGATTGGCTGAGGAGGGCAGGGCCGTTAGCACTGCTAATACCCATGCTGCTACAGCTTCATCTGTACACACACACAGGCTGACTCACACACACACACACACACACTCACAGGCACACACAGACACTCACAAACATACAGATGCATGCACACACACAAACGCACACAAACACACACACACACACACACACACACACAAACAGACATAGAGCAGAGAAAACACACACACAGACACACCCTCAAACAAACACAGATACAAGCACGCACACACACACATCACGAACGGACAAACAAAAATCCAGGGCAGGAAGACCACTGTTCCGATGGGTAGGCCATCACCGTGGAGACGAAACAATTGGCTTCTGATATTAAAACAACAACACAGCCGCTGATTACTTCTCGCTTTGTCACCCCCCCCCCCCACCATATCCCCCTCTGGTCCGAGGGTGAGGGGAGGGAGGGGGGCGGACATAGCTGGGGCTAATGCGTGATTAGAGCCCCTTGCACAGGCTCCAGGAATGCAGCACACACACAGGGCAGGAGGAGACAGGAATAGCTGGCCTGCCTGACCACAGCAGAGCGATCACACCCAGGTGGACACGCCTTCCGAGAGATTAGCACAGGGCCGCAGTGACATGAGAATTCCACATCCATCGCTTGGTATCTGGGCACCCGAGGGGCCCGTTGGGTGTGTGAGTCAGGGTGTGCCTTAGTGTGTGTGTTAGTGTGTGAGTCAGTGTGTGTGTTAGTGTGTGTGTTAGTGTGTTAATTAACCGTCCACTCAACTGCAAGCTTTACTTTGAGTCCTGCTGTCAGAAGACTCCTACAGGTACAGCACACAGACTGTAATTAACTCACACAGACACACACACACACACACACAAGGTCTCCGCGAAAACATCCTGTCTGTTCTGGAGAGCCACATCAGCCCTGACACAGGCTGACGGGCTCTCTGATGCCCTGGTGAAGAGCGGTGCTGTGGGGCAGGGAAATGGAAAAGCACTGCGGATGGAGACACTGCGCACCACACCTGTACTGCAGAGAGAGCAGCCGAGAGAGCAGCCAAGAGTAGCCAAGAGAACAGCTGAGAGGACCCAAAACAGCAGCCAAGAGAAGCCAAGAGAGTAACAACAGACTAGCTAAGACAGCAAATAAGAGAGCAACCAGGAGAATAGTAATAGAGTAGCTAAGAGAGCAGCCAAGAGAGCAGCCGAGAGTAGCCAAGAGAACAGCTGAGCGAGCAGCCAGGAGAGCAGCCGGGCTGCTCCGTCCGCACCAAAGCTTTAGCGGCACTCCCAAATGGCCTTCAGCATCCTGCTACTTAAAGAGCACAACTAGGATGGAATCTGTGGACTGGTATGCTGTATGAGAAGAGCAATGCTCTCAGGAAGCAGAGCACGGGTTTGAGCGATTAGCATGCCTGTTCTATCAGTATGCCTGTTCTATTAACATGCCTGTTCTATCAGTATGCCTGTTCTATTAACATGCCTGTTCTATCAGCATGCCTGTTCTATTAACATGCCTGTTCTATCAGCATGCCTGTTCTATTAACATGCCTGTTCTATCAGCATGCCTGTTCTATTGGCATGCCTGTTCTATTAGCATGCCTGTTCTATTAGCATGCCTGTTCTATCAGTATGCCTGTTCTATCAGTATGCCTGTTCTATTAGCATGCCTGTTCTATCAGTATGCCTGTTCTATTAGCATGCCTGTTCTATCAGTATGCCTGTTCTATTAGCATGCCTGTTCTATCAGTATGCCTGTTCTATCAGTATGCGTGTTCTATCAGCATGCCTGTTCTATCAGTATTCCTGTTCTATTGGCATGCCTGTTCTATCAGTATTCCTGTTCTATTGGCATGCCTGTTCTATCAGTATTCCTGTTCTATTGGCATGCCTGTTCTATCAGTATTCCTGTTCTATTGGCATGCCTGTTCTATCAGTATTCCTGTTCTATCAGTATGCCTGTTCTATCAGTATGCCTGTTCTATTGCCATGCCTGTTCTATCAGTACATAAGCACACAAAACCTTGCATTCCCTAACCGTCGGTGCTCCCAACCTGTGTGTGGCACAGACTCTCAGCAGATCTAGATTCCGTGTGATTTGTATTAGACTGACAGGTAAAAGTGAAAGAGCTCACTTCTCTCACACACGGTCAACAGAAAGCCCCATGAAGCACAAAAGGCAGATAAGAGCAATTAAAGAATCTCTGCGCAGACAAAAGAAAGAAAAAGAAGCGGGGGGGGGGGGGGGTGGGAGGGAGGGGGCTCTCGCAGTGGGGGGCGCAGTGGGGGGGGGGGGGGGGAGCGGGCTCTGGCGGTGGCGGGGTGGGGGGGGGGGGAGCGGGCTCTCTGGGGGTGGGAGGGGGGAGGGACGTGGAGGGGGCGAGGCCTGTCGTGCGGCGCGGCGAGCTGTCAGATGCGCGGGGAAGCCTGTCACAGTTTATTACTGGCTGGCTCTGGCCCGTGGAGACGCAGACGTCTTAGTGGGTGCTGGGTCACCGCGGTTCCTTACCCCGCCCCCGCTCAACCCAACTCACTCACTGCCCTCTGCCCCCACTGCTCCAGACAACAGACACGCCCCCCCCCCCCCCCCGCTAACTGACGCCATTCCACTCACCACCGTGCTCAGGCCACACTCGGCACACACAGATTTGGGTCTGGGTGAAGCTCTACAGCCTCGTTTCACTGTCCAGCCCCCAAAGACTCCTCATAGCAAACTGACTCCTGTATTTCCTGGTTTTCAGAGCACGCACCCCATTCCAGATGAAGAAAAGCAGCACTTCATTCTGAGTAATATAATTCTCAGTTGCGTCAGTAAAAACACAGCCTTTTACATAATATGCATACTAAATACATTAATATGTACCATAGCATTTTAAACATGTTAATGAACTCACAATCAAAATGGTGAATCTTGACAAAGTGAATGCACTTTGACTATAAAAGTGATATGAAGGCAATCAGAAACAATTAAAAACGATGGTATAAAATAGGCTGCTTTTACAGATGCAGCTGCTTTTGCACTAAAGAAGACTTCAGTCCCTGACAGGTTTCAGGACGCTGGAGACCAGTCTCCACTGGGGTGGTTATGTCTGGGGGGGGGGGGGGGGGGGGGGGGGGGGTGTGACAGGTTCCTTGTTCGTGCGGAGCGCTCTGTCCCCAGACCGTGCCACAGCGTCAGTTAAGAGCAGTGTGACACGCGACCTCTGAACCCCGTTTGGGAGCACAGACACACTGGCGCGTGGCGAAGGCCAGTCTCCTCTCCGCACATCCACCCCACACACAGCACGAGCCACTGCACTCCCACCGCCTGTCTCTCCCTTCAGCGTCTGCGCCGATCGCCATGGCAACTCTGAGGCTTTTATAACGAAACTATCTCGGTCTCTGACAGCATGCAGTCGTATGTGAGTGTGTTACAGTGAACAGGTTAAAGCCATGAGCAGAGGAAACAATGGGAGAAGTCACATGGCATTTTAATGCCTTCATTTTTTTTGCCCGTGAACTGTACTCTACGTTCCATTACATGCACATCTTTCCTGTGATTGGTTACTTAAAATTACATATTAGGTGTGTGTGTGTGCATGTGTGTGATGTGAGTGTGTGTGTGTGTGTGTGTGTGTATGCGTGTGTGTGCATGTGTGTGACGTGAGTGTGTGTGTGTGTGTGTGTGCGAGTGTGTGTACGTGTGTGTGTGTGTGTGTGCGTGCGCAAGCCGCTCACCGGGGTGACCGTGCAGTGGTGAGTGCGGGCGGGGCAGGGTGGGGGAGGTGCTGGACGTCACAATCAGACTCTTCCTGTTGCTGGTTCGGCAGCTGGGGGAGACAGAAACAAAATGGCGGTTAGTGGGAAAGCAGGAAGCACTGCGGCAGTGACCCGAACTGCAACTGAACACAGAAACCCATAAACCACTGGGAACACACTGAACACTACAGCTCTGCAGCCTGAGCGCAGGACCAAGCCCAAGGCCTGCAAAGTCCGTGTCACGCCTCTGCTTCCGCCGCCCCGCCGGTTTGGGGCATTGGCACGTAACGCCCGTAACAGGGCGAACGCCTGGCGCCGTTGCCAGGAGACGCGTTCTGAAAGGCGATTGGCCGCGGCGAGGCCGAAAACCGTCGCGGCGGCTAACGAGGTTCAGCGCACGTCGATAAGGGGGTCAGATCCGCCAAACGGCTGCGGAAGGAGAAAAAACGGAGCCTTCAGGAAGCATCGGCACGCCTGCCCCATTCCGCAGGGGCGAGAGGCGGAGGGGGATAATCACACCCCCGTCCTCGTTACGGACGCTGGCGTGGCGCTCGGGCGGACGCCAACCCCGGGCGAGCCGCTCCGTCACCAGCGTGCTTTTCCCCACGGCGGATCGCCCCGCCCCCGTCCGCGCCGAGCGCTAACTGCTCCAGCGACCCGCGGCGTCACCCTGCGTCAGGGGCGGGGCCAGCGAGAGAAGGGCTCAGACAAACCGACACCGGACCTCAAACACCCAAACGACTCCCGTGCGGAAATAATAATAATCCCCCCTGTCATTCCTCCATGTACCACATTAACCAAGTGCTCAGAGACACTGTGAGAGTGAAGTCGTCCTGTTGTTAAGCGGCCAATCACAGAACAGCAGCAGTCAGGAGGGCCAATGGGGAGACAGGAGTCAGTGGAGGTTTCTGAAATGCACGATACCTTGAATGAACCTGACATGGCAGCTCAATCCCACTCCGCTGGGATTTGGCCAGCTGGTGAAAACAGGAAATTGAGGGGGGGGGGGGGGGGGGGGGGGGGGGGGGGGGGGGGGGGGGGCTCAGTTCTTAAGCAGAAGAGCAGACGGTTAGCTCAGTGCATGTGAGAGCTCTGTATGAAGAGCCACAGCCACAGGACACTTATAAAGGGCTCAACAGTCCTTATCCGGCACTGCCAGAGGACGTGAGAAACGGTGGGCAGAGAGGGCAGAGCGGGCAGAGAGGGCAGAGAGGGCAGAGCGGGCAGAGAGGGCAGAGTGGGCAGAGCGGGCAGAGCCGGGCGCTGGTCTCCGCAGGCAGTGTGGGGCACAGCTGCCGCCCGCTGCCCGTCCACGCGCTGCCCACCTGAACATCTGCCCAGGAACAGCCGCTCTGCCCCCCGTGGCCCCCGGATTAACGGGCAGCGGCGACGTGACCTCACCCAGCCGCTCGCTAAGAGGGGTCTTCAATATCCCACACTGGCTCTGAATGCATGTATTATCCCCACTGCTGAATTCAGCGCATCTCTCTCTCTCTCTCTCTCTCTGTCTCTCCCCCTCTCTCTCTCTCAGCGCATCTCCCTCTCTCTCCCTATCTCCCTCCCTCTCTCTCTCTCTCTCTCCCTCCCTCTATCTCTCTTTCTGTCTCTCTCTCTGTCTCCCTGTCTCTCTCTCCCTCTCTCACACTCATTCTCTCTCTCTCTCTCTCTCTCTCTTTAATGCAGCTTCACATATGAGCTGGAGAGAGCTGCAGAGTGTGAGGACTGATCTGTATCTGCCAATCTGTGTGTGTGTGTGTGTCTGTGTGTGTGTGCATATGTCGTGTGTGTGTGAGTGCGTGCGCGTGTGTGTATGTGTGTGTGAGGCAGTGGGCTTTCCCATTTGGTTCTGAATGATGCGGAGGCCTGACCCTCTCCACATCACTGTGTGATACTCCCTGTACACTATTTAGTGCAATCTCAGCTAATGGCCCAGTGCACAGTGAAAGGCTGTATAACATAACATCCATTAACTAAACCTACCAGAATATAAACAGCAGCACAAGAACACCATATAACCACGCAACGGAAAAGCAGGGCATTTACTGATGGCGTGGAGCCAAATAAATACAACGCAGACTTGCATGTATTAACTGCACATGTATAGCCATGATTACATTGGCAGGATGTGTAATTATGAACAACAGCAGACTTCACCCTCCCCAAAAAAAAAGGTGAATAAATAAATGACAAACAGGCCTTGAAGTGGACGTATAATAAGAGCAGCTGTGTGGAGGCATCAGTGTGAAGGTTCCGCCCTAATTACAGTAATCCGGAGAGGAACCGCTTCTCCCCGTGTCGTAGCGCCAAAGAACACAGCGCCAATTAGCCGCTGTGTTCCTCCTCGCCTCGGTTTTGTTATTTTAACTCCTGAGGCGCGTCCTGGGCGTAAAACCCTGAACAGACATCAATCAGACGCCGCTCCGGAGTCCCAACTCTTTGCGACGTTAGCAGGTGCGGTTAAAAAAACGCTCGTGTTTCCGCACGTCCCTCTTGCACAAACGCACGTACGCACGGTTTATACCCACACGCCTCTTCCTCCCACGGCAGAGAGCTCCTCGCCCTCTTCTGTGTGCGACGGGGTTAGGCTAAGAGCACACCAGCACACGCAGCAGCAGCAGCAGGAGAAGACACACAAGTGGCTTTGAGAGGGCCCAAGGGATTCTGGGTAGGTTTAACGTAAAGGACCGGTGCGTAAATGACTAGGGAGGGACGACAGCAGCACCACACGCCCGTCCCACTGGGGGCCAGGGGGGCCTCCGCCATGATTTTAACATTTTAACGAGCAGGGATCTGAGGCTTCAGATCGGCAGAGCCGGGAGATTCGACTGAGACGGTAATGCTCCCACTCCCGTCTGTGCGAAGCCTTGCCTTTGTTCCCGCGCACCGCGCCGCGATTTTCCCCCATGATCCTTAGAGCCGTAATCAGACACAGAGTCAAATCCCTCTCCAGCAGCGCAGCCGGCTCCCCGTCACCGAAAAATCCCAGGATGCACTGCAACGCGTAACCAAAAATCTTCGCTTTGTCAAAGCAAAAAAACGACCGACTGTAAGGACCAGCTTCAATAAGCAGCTAAGGGTGCGGAGGCCTGTTCGCGTAACACGCACGCACACGCATCACGCACACGCACACGCATCAAAGCAACACTACCGGCTGTCATCAGCCGCGCAGGATACACATTTCAGCAGATGGTCGGGTATTTCGCGGAGCTAGGCTTTCCCGGGGAATTCGCAGAGACGCACAAACAGCCCCCACGCAAGCGCCCCCGTCTGCCAGACCAGGTACTCCCACGCCGGGTCACCGGGCGCGGCACAGCTAAGCAACACACCGCAAAGAAACCAGACGCGACCGCGGTCAAACCGACACGGTGTCAACGAGCGTTAGCGTCGTAGCATTGACCGAGCACGGCCTCTCGGTCTAGGGCTCACAGCCGATCAGCGTCGAGAGCAAATCAGCATAATGATCGCAAGCAGATGGGTGGGCCCCATCAACACAGAAGCATTCTAATTATGAATCCACACCTGCTGCTGTTATACTTGGTCTTCTCCACTGAGATAACCACTTTCTGCTGAGGTCCAAATACTTTTATTCGGACTACAACAGCAGGATTTGTAAGGTACTAAGCCGTAGTAGCTACATGTAATAATTTTTGTGTACCTGGAAATAAATGCACTGGGTCAGGCTCATCCTCATTATTTCTTGTACAAAATTCAGCAAAAAATAAAATTAAATAAAAAACTAGGAGACACACCTGACCTATTTCAGTTCATCAGCATTTTAAGATTTTCTACATCAATGCAGTAAAGCTACCCAAGCTCTTAGGGAAGGAAATGTAGCTTCTTTGCAAAAGCTGTCAGGCAGCTACAGTCTCCAGATAAAGGGCTTTTGTGAGACTTTAATATTACACAGTCAAAGAACGGGTGAGTTATGACACTCATCTCGCCTGTATCTTTGGGTCTGCAGTTCAAGACTCCCGCAGAAGTGCAGCTGACCAAAGTCAGAGAATGAGTTCAACTCCAGGATTTTCTGGGCTCAGATTGCTCACACAGTGAATGAGTAACACGGTCATCCGCTCCTTTTTGAGTTAAACGAAAGCCATTCCTCAGCGTGCCATAAACGGGTGAATTTAGCCCGTTGCTCCGTTAGCACGACCGCGGTATCGGCGGTACATGAAATCGCGGAAGAGCCATTTTTCGGCCATTTTGCGCCCATCCTCCCGGCCGAAGCCCCGCTCGTCTCGTCACGTGCCGGCGCCGAGCGCTCGGAAGCGATCGACCCGACCGCCCCGCTCCGCTCCGGCGGCTCGATCGGGCTCTGTCTGCTCCCCCGTCTTTGTTCAGAAGCTCGTTGTCGAAGCCACAAAGGGAGGAGAAAAAATAAATCCATCTTCTCCTCCTGGAGAGAAGCGGTTAAACAGCAGGCAGGACCGGTATCTGGATGGGGAGGGGGGGGGGGCAGGCCGCACCTCGCTGTCACCCCCCCCCCCAAAGAGAGAGAGAGAGAGAGAGGGAGAGAGAGTGAGAGACAGAGTGAGAGTGAGATTGAGAGGAGAGAGAGAGAGAGAGAGAGAGAGAGAGACAGACCCCGAGAAGAGGAGAGAGGAGAGAGAGGAGAGAGAGAGAGAGAGGAGAGAGAGAGAGAGAGAGAGAGAGAGAGAGAGGCGGTTGAGCGGCTGGGCCTAATGGCCTCGACTCCCAGGGTCCCAGGACGTGACGGGGGCAGAGAGGGTCGGGGTGAGAGGCGCTCATTTAGCCATTAGAGGCGCTGGTCCCGGGGGCTGGGGGCCGGACGAGCGGGTGCGGGAGGGGGGGGGGCACCGCGGCTCAGACACAATCAGCGCAGAATGGTTTTTCCGCCAGATTTGGGGCCCCGTGGCGAAGCGGCTGATTGCACAGCCAGAGGACACCTGGGGCTCTTCAGACAGTCACTCATCTGAGGGGGGGGGGGCTCCATTTTTTTTTGGACGACATAAACGCACAGCGAAGCCCACCGCTGCGAAGATGGACGCCTGAGGAATCTCCAAGCGCTGGAAAAACAGGAAAGAGGAAGCAGAGACGGAATGTACTTTTTGATGCTGGCGAGAGCGCCTCCCCCCCCCCTCTCCCCCTCCTCCCCCCGCTCTCCCCCACCGCAGGCGGTGCAGATCATACCAGGACACCTCTGATGAGTGGGCCGCTGCGGTCCGCAGGCAGTGTGGGTGGTCAGCAGAAACGCGGCGTGTGTACATGTGTACACACGCGCCAGGTTAAGGATGGAGCCTGCTGCCTCAGCACTTCAGAGCACAGCGCTGAGGGGACCCTCCACATCAGGGTGAGGGATGGCCAACCTCCCGACGCATCTTCATCATCGGGGCGGACGCTACGGGGGGGGGGGGGGGGGACGTTGCTGGGGAAACCGTGGGGCCTCGTCTGCAGCCCACATGGACGAGCTGGGAGTCTCATAAAATAACTGATGTTTCCATGCTTCTGTGATTATGGAGAGGAATGGAAGGAGCCGACCCACTGGTGACGCTCCCGAGGGTCACACTGTGCATCTCCAGCACGGCGCTAGCAGGCTAACGGGGGCCAGGCGTGCGCTGTGGCTGACACAGAGCTCCACCGTACCCATCAGCTCCTGAGCGCACAGGCAGCAGCACAGAGCTCCACACTCAGGCCCAGGTGAGCTGCACAGAGCTCCTCACTCAGGCCCAGGTGAGCTGCACAGAGCTCCACACTCAGGCCCAGGTGAGCCGCACAGAGCTCCACACTCAGGCCCAGGTGAGCCGCACAGAGCTCCACACTCAGGCCACAGCATCGATATTAGTTCTGCCAACCCTCAGCAAACATATGAGGTCAAATCTGGTCGCCACATGCAGACCCCCCCTGGGCACATACACAGAGCAGCCCCCGACCCCCTGGGCCCCCGTTCCCCTAATTACAGACACGCCGCTGAGCAGCAGCCCCCGTGAGCAGCCACCGTGAGCAGCCCCCGTGAGCAGCCCACCGTTCCCCTAATGCTCAAACACAGACACACGCCGCTGACCCAGTGCAGCCCCCGTGAGCAGCCACCGTGAGCAGCCCCCGTGAGCAGCCCACCGTTCCCCTAATGCTCAAACACAGACACACGCCGCTGATCCAGTGCAGCCCCCGTGAGCAGCCCACCGTTCCCCTAATGCTCAAACACAGACACACGCCGCTGATCCAGTGCAGCCCCCGTGAGCAGCCCACCGTTCCCCTAATGCTCAAATACTAACGGACAGTCACAAAAGGCAATTAGGAAAAACGTGCAGTTTCAACCCCAGCCCCTACCCTCCGAGACCAAGCAGGTCCTGAGACTGCGGGGGGGGGGGGGGGGGGGGGGGGGGGGGGCGCTAACAGTGAGGACATGTCGTAACCGTGACGACGGACCAGAGCGGCTCGGCGACGGCTGAGGAGACGGTGACCGAGTCAGACAGCTGGCCTCTTCGCAGGGACACACTCTTCCTCCCTCAACAGGGCGGGATTAATAATGCAGCCTACTTCACCAGCCAAGAGAGGGAGCACAGGAGGAGAGAGAGAGGGGGGGGGGAAGGACAGAGCGAGGGAAGGGAGACAGAAGGAAGGACAGACATGGAGACGAGAAAGAGAAATGGGGGGGAAAGCGAGAGGCATGGAGAGAGAAAGAAGTAGGAGGGAGAGCGCAAAACAGAGAGGGGGAGAAAGAGCAGAAAGAGAGAAAGGGGAGGAAGGGAGGGTAGAGAGGAGGAAAGCAGAAAGAGAGAGAGCATCGCAATGGCAGAGACAGTGATTCAGAGGCACAGCGTGAGCGCACTCTGCATGCGGGTGCTGCTGAGATTTCTCAGTGTTCCAGAACAGTCTCTCGCGTCGCGCGTTTTTTTTTAAACCCTGTCGTGTCGTGGCTCTTCTTTAAAGTGTTGGGTAAAAGAGGAGCAGGTTGAGCCGCTGTAATCAGTCTGCAAACAGAGCACCGTTTTTGTTTGCTTAACTTTCCATTAATCTTTTTCCTTGTTTTCACCCACAAGTTGGCCGAAACGGAACATTCTACAGGCTTTTTCTTGTCTTGTGTACAGAAAAGGTCTGCATCATACAACCAACCGATGCATCACCAGACCCCTCCTGACCTGAGAATTAACAGCACTGATAGGAGCCGTGTCCGTAGCTTTAAGTAGCCGAGTCGGCCGACGCAAGCCCGCAGATCAGCCATTTTGTTTTTGTTGGTAACTTTGGGCTGGAACTGGACGTTGGCAAGATGGACCCTTGGCAAACTGGGCAGCGACAGCCACAGTGGTGACAGCTCTCTCTCTCTCTCTCTCTCTCTCTCTCTCTCTCTCTCTCTCTCTCTCTCTCGCTCGCTCTTGCCAGTGGAAGAGAATGCAGGCGTCGGCACGGCCAGGGATTCTGACAGTTGGGCCCTGGGGGGCTCGAACCCGTGCGTTAACACGGGACAGGAGGCATGGTGTCCGTGCGGAGAGGGGCTCTGGAGCGCAAACAGAGAAGGTCCGGGATCCTGTTCCGGCAGGGCTTTAGGGCGCTAATGCAGCGCAGAGCGCACGGCTGCAGGGACCTCATCAGCACTCTGAGCCCCTGAGGAGGGCTCCGAAACGCCAGGGCTGCACACCTCAGAGAGCACAGACCGCAGCACAGACCGCAGAACAGACCACTGCACAGACCACTGCACAGACCGCTGCACAGACCACTGCACAGACCGCTGCACAGACCACTGCACAGACCGCAGCACAGACCGCTGCACAGACCGCAGCACAGACCGCTGCACAGACCGCAGAACAGACCGCTGCACAGACCGCAGCACAGACCGCTGCACAGACCGCAGCACAGACCGCTGCACAAACCGCAGCACAGACTGCAGCACAGAGCGCAGCACAGACCGCTGCACAGACCGCAGCACAGACCGCTGCACAGACCGCAGCACAGACCGCAGCACAGACCGCAGCACAGACTGCAGCACAGACCGTGGCACAGACCGCTGCACAGACCGCTCCACAAACCGCAGCACAGACCGCTCCACAGACCGCAGCACAGACCGCAGCACAGACCACTCCAGAGCTGGGCTTTCTGCGTCAGTAACACCACGGGGCCCGTAGGCCTAGTCGGCGCGGGGAAACAGGCCTTCTGGGAGCTCAACAAACACACGAGCAGGAGGTGAGCAAGCTGCGGGACGAGTTTGAACCCGCGCCCCCCCCCTCCGTCCCCTGCTGGGGCTCGCACCCGCCCTATAGGCTCGCAAGGGTCTGCTGAAAGGCGCCAACTGTAACTCAAAAACAGGATTTCCGATTCTGCACTGTGTGTTCCCCTCGTATAAGACGCCGCGGCCAAACGGAGGAAGAAGGCACTTCACCCGAACACCCCCCCAGCACGAGCGCGGCACGACCAACAACAACAACAGCTGAGGTGATGTCACAGAGCCTGCGTTTCCGTAGCTACGGAGGAGCCTGCCGCTCTCTCCCTCTCATCCCTCGCAGGGCTGAAAGAGGGCTCTGTGAGTGGCTGTGGTCCAGGATGCGGTTGCCAGGCGCTGCATCACCTGTGCGCATCACACACATCATCACAACACACACACGCTTCAGCCTCGGGGGCAGCAGAGGGTGAAAAACAGGAAGCAGAGGGGAAGCTCGGATCACATCCTGAGCTCTCTGGGATGCAGCAGACGACAGGGGCAGATTGGGCATTAAAAAGTCATGGAGCTCGCACGTCGATAAGCCCGATTTCCTTCCTGTTCACAAAGCACATCAATCCCAGGATAGGGAGCACGGTTTACCCAGCATGCACCCCTCTTCCTGTCCCCCCCCTCATGTCCATGCCCCAGGCTCAGGGGATTCACACACTGGGTGATGCTTTCGCACTCCGAGCCAGCAAACTCCCAGGCTCAGTGTGGTAGGGCAGACGGCCCAGGGATTCACATTCCAGAACTGTCCGTCAGCGTCAGAACGGTCACGATCAAAGACCCTGACCGTGCGACCGGGAGCGCTCAAACACAGACCGCAGGCTCGCGCTCTCCCGGGCCGTGAGCCACGGGGCTGGACCGACGCTGCGGGACCGAGCCCGGCGGCCGCCGCAGCTTCACCGCCTCTCACCCCGCCGCGGAGGTACATCTAAACCCCCCCCCCCGGAGGGACCGCATCGCGTCCCGTACAGTGCAGTCCCCCTCTAACTGGGTCAGCCGGGTCTCTGGATTTTAACACCGGCCCGACGCTGGCTGTGTCTGCGGAGCTCGTAATCCGCCCCCGCGCCGCCGGAGAGAGCCGGCCAGGAGAGGCCAGCCGCGCGCGGACCAGCACGCGGGGGGGGGGGGGGGGGTGGCGAGAACCCGCGCTAACGCGGCGCTCTGAAACGCCGAGGAG
>CM045886.1:61881910-61939410 GCA_025169545.1 Anguilla japonica
CAACCCAATGCAATAAGCTTGCCACGAAAATACACTTAACTCTGCAACGTAGCCCCCACAGAATAGGCACTCTGGTAAGAAATTACATTTCACTTTGTTTTTCCACTCTGTTTCTTTTTCACTTTGCCTGTTTCCCTTTAATTTATTCCTGCACTTCATGTTCCCTCATTATAAATTCTACTTCGCTGGAGCGCTGTGGGGACTTAATGAACCAGAGACTCCTTTGAGTAAAATGACAAAGCTTCTCATTTTTCATTACATCCTCTTAACTCACTGCCGGTGAAAAATGAAGGTGGAGCAGCGAGCAAAAGCCTTTCATTTTACAGTCCTGCAGCCCTTTGTGTGCTGGAACACTGCACCTACACTGCAGCCACTAACCTACACTGCACCTACACTGCAGCCACTAACCTACACTGCACCTACACTGCAGCCACTAACCTACACTGCACCTACACTGCAGCCACTAACCTACACTGCACTTACACTTCAGCCCACTGTCACTAACCAACACTGCATCTAAACTACAGCCCAACGTCACTAACCAACACAGCACCTACTAACCAACACTGCATCTAAACTGCAGCCACTAAACACCAAAGCATAAATGCTCTGCTCTAAGGCTGCCCGGGGGTGAGCGTGTGGGGTGAGCGTGCGGGGTGAGCGTGTGGGGTGAGCGTGCGGGGTGAGCGTGCGGGGTGAGTGTGTGGGGTGAGCGTGCGGGGTGAGCGTGTGGGGTGCTCTGTAACACGCTCTTCACTCCGTGTTCCTGAAACAGGCAGGCAGCGCGCTGAGGCACGCAGCAGGGATGACAGAGACGCGCGGCGATGGGGGCGAGGCGTCTAGCCGCCGCAGTCTGGCGACGTCGTGCCCGCGGCGGGCCGGTTCTGGGAGACGGGAGCCGCCGCTCCGGTCAGAACAGTGCGTGGCCTCTCGGGCCCACAGGCTCCTGCTCTCTGAGCGGGCCGGGCAGAGCCAGGCCGGGCTTCTCTGCTCACAGGCGCAGGCAGGGGCGCAGGCAGGGGCGCAGACCGTTCAGGAGCGCACGTCACATTCACGTCACGACGGTTTCGCACGTCGGTCAAGTCCCTGAAACACTCGCAAATAAGGCTTGCGCTACTGTCTGTCAAAGGAGAAATAGCAACAAAAAAAAAAATAACACTATCATTGAGTACCCCTCTTTGAAGCTAAAGTGCAGACAATTGTGGCTGCAAGCCATGAAAAGAACAGACTGGACCGATGGTTTCATTTGATAGTTCTCCACTCCACATTGCCCATTTCATATCAAGTAATGTTTTCTCCAGTGCTCAATACACACAAAGGCAGAAATGAATGCAGTAGTCCAGCAGTTAATGATAACTAAGCAGCTTCCACAAAGTTAGCATCACAGGCTAATTCATAATGGGAAACACCACTGACCGATATTGTGGTCCTTCCTGGTGGAAAATTCGTATACAGTAGATTATAAATTTGTGTTACTTGTCTTGTGCCGACAAACCTTTAGAATAATTTGTACACATGGCTTAGTACTCATTACCGTGGACGGAAAAGGAGAAACTTCCTCCTGGAATATTTTCTGTAGGTCTGCGGTTTGTTGTGTGCGCACACTTCCTGCCCAGCACCTGTTAGCCAGGGAACACCCACAGGCAGCAGCTTCGCTCAGCCCACTTAGCAATTAGCGTCATCAGATCTGAGCGCAGCACAGGACGGAGACAAACAAGCAGCCCATGGGATAATTACCCAGAACACACAGAGCTGACACCGCACCGGTGGTTATTAGCTATCTATGGTAACATCACATGCCCCGCTTGTTAGTCCTTTTCCACCGAAATGCAACTTAACCGAATCAATCAAAGGCTTGGTTTTCTAAAAAAAAAGGGGGGGTAATTTCTGTTCAAGGTTGCAAGAGTGAGCAGCCTCTTTAAGGATGCAAGATAAAGGTTAAACAAACAGGCAAACGTGCTCCGATAAGGCATTGGCCTCACAGTGGAGGTGTCAGGCTGTATTAGTTGAGTGAGGGGCCCACACTCGAGCAAACCCGTCTTACCTCCAGAGGAAGGGGTTGGCGTTTTGGGAGAGGGCCCGGGGGCTGCACCGACCCAGGACGGGGGCGGACACGGGCCCCTCGTGGCCCCCGGCCGACAGGAAGTGCTGGGGACCGGGGGAGGAGGAAGTGGGAGACAGCAGCTGCTGGAGGAGGCTGTTGCCATGGCAGCGGTACTGCGCAGCCGGCCAGATTCTACGCGGGAGCGGCGGGGAGGGAAGACGGTGAAGAGGGCATGAGTGAGGGCTGCTGTCAGAGCCCGGACGCCACACCGAGCCAGGAGAGCAGCGAGAGCAGCGGGGTCTGGAAGAGCAGCCAGAGAGCGAGCAGCTCCACCCCTGCATGCAACACTAAACACTCCCTGGAGCTCACTGAACTACTGTCCATCAACATGACGAGCACACACCATGAGGGACACCCCCCCCCCCCGCTCCCCACCCAGCAAACCTGGCCTCTGACCCTTGACCCCTGACCTCCCTGTGCTTGGGTCTCTTTCTCAGTGTCAGTGGTACACACAGGACACTTACAGGGGTGGGGGAGGTGAGGGGACGGGATTGTCATCCCTGGGCTGCACACACACATACAGTAATACAGCCCCATGACCACATGCAGACACCAGCATAGAGAGGGCATGATCTGCAGCATGTGACAGCAGCACAGAGCATGTGACTACAGCACAGAGCAGCACAGAGCATCACAGAACATGTGACTGCAGCACAGAGCAGCACAGAGCATGTGACTGCAGCACAGAGCAGCACAGAGCATGTGACTGCAGCACAGAGTAGCACAGAGCAGCACAGAGCATGTGACTACAGCACAGAGCAGCACAGAGCATGTGACTACAACACAGAGCATGTGACTGCAGCACAGAGCAGCACAGAGCTCCTCTCAGCAGTGTCTCTGTGTCGCTCCCCCCCGGTTCAGCTGCGCCTAAGGAGCTCTGTCAGAGACAGAGAGCGGAAGCCCAGGGTGCCCGCAGGCCCTCACAGCCCTGCCGAACCCTCGCTGAGAGCAGAGCCCCGCGCGCATCCCCACACCGATCCCCAGCACCGCGCCGGCAATCAGAGCCGTAATGGCAGCCGTCTCGCTCCAGTACCGGACCCCGCGGAGAGCGCGGCGCCCGGAGGCAGCTGCCGTTCTCCACAGCTGAATAATTCACATGTGCGCGACGCATCCCAGAGAATCTCATCTGAAGGAACTACATTCGCCTTTGATTATCTCCGGCGTCTTCGGTTCGGCTGCACTGAAGTCTGTCATATAGGGCCTCTCCATCACTGCTGCGCTGACAGGCTCCAGCGCTCCGGACTATACAGCTGCAGCTGCCAGCGCATGACTGCATTCATTTAACCCTTTCAGGAGAAATGTCACAAATACGTGATCAGAATGTTCTCAACTGAACATTCCAATGGTGATGTCACAATCACTACTGGTAAGTGAAAGCAGTGGAGTTCTAGAACACTGACTTAGGACAAAACCAGTGCGGCTGGCCTTCAGTATGTTACAGCGTGGAGCACATTGCTCTTATAATGTGGGGGGGCACACTGCCCCGACAGGAAGTCTGGATGTAGCGTGTGTGGGGGGGTCTTCAGGCAGGTGTGTCCCAGCACGGGTAGACACACCTCCTCCAGGGGGCGCTCTGTCAGGCGGAGTGCCTCTACGCACCGATGGCGGGTGATCTGAGCTGCTCTTTAACAGGAAGAGGGGCGGGAGGAGAGGGGTGGGAGGAGCGGGTGAGTAACTGCACCTCAGACCCAGCTCCTGTTCCGTCAGCGTGTGGCAGATCAGGGCTCTCTGCTCGGGGGAGGAAACCGTTCTGTTTCGGGTCAGAAAACTCAACGCGAAACAAAAGCTCTTCCAGTTCCACTGGAAATACGTGCACCAGCATAGCTGCTCTTCCCATTAGCATTAAAAGCTTCCTACCCAGGTAGACCACAGTGCACAGGGGAGTCAGTTCACATCGTACAGCCCTGTATTAAACACTATGGACCCAGACTATATACAGGGTACAGCCTTGTGTGTTAGCATTAAACACCACTGATCCAGTCTGTCCAGTGTGCAGCTCTGTGCGTTAGCATTCGACACTACTGATTCACACAGCTCACAGCACACTGCTGTGCGTTAGCATTAAACACTACTGATACACTCAGTCCACAGCACACTGCTCTGTGCGTTAGCATTAATCACTACTGATACACTCAGTCCACAGCACACTGCTCTGTGCGTTAGCATTAAACACTACTGATACACTCAGTCCACAGCACACTGCTCTGTGCGTTAGCATTAATCACTACTGATACACTCAGTCCACAGCACACTGCTCTGTGCGTTAGCATTAAACACTACTTATACACTCAGTCCACAGCACACTGCTCTGTGCGTTAGCATTAAACACCACTGATACACTCAGTCCACAGCACACTGCTCTGTGCGTTAGCATTAATCACTACTGATACACTCAGTCCACAGCACACTGCTCTGTGCGTTAGCATTAAACACTACTGATACACTCAGTCCACAGCACACTGCTCTGTGCGTTAGCATTAAACACTACTGATACACTCAGTCCACAGCACACTGCTCTGTGCGTTAGCATTAAACACTACTGATACACTCAGTCCACAGCACACTGCTCTGTGCGTTAGCATTAAACACTACTGATACACTCAGTCCACAGCACACTGCTCTGTGTGTTAGCATTAAACACCACTGATACACTCAGTCCACAGCACACTGCTCTGTGCGTTAGCATTAAACACCACTGATACACTCAGTCCACAGCACACTGCTCTGTGTGTTAGTATTAAACACCACTGATACACTCAGTCCACAGCACACTGCTCTGTGCGTTAGCATTCAGCGCTTCTTGCCCAGCTAGCCCACAGTGAGGCGCGCTGGGTGTTACTCAAGGCTCAGAGACAGGGCTCAGATGAAAGAGGAGGCAGGGAGGGTAACGGAGCGGGGTCAGCCCACACGAATCCCTCCGCTCTTTATTTCCATCGGGGAGACACTCAGCGTTTCCACAGCGTGTAAGCTGAGCCCCTGCCTGCCTCCGTCAATCAACCGGAACTCTCTGACCCCCCCCGCCGCCCCAACAATACTGCCCCTCAGGCCGCCCCCCCGGGTCTCACTGCCGCTGGGGGCCCTGGGCTACGGTCCGTGTAAGTGAACGCGGGGTTAGCGTCCGATGCTAATGGCGCGCGAGCGTCGAGCGGGTTAGCGTCCGATGCTAACGGCGCGCGAGCGTCGAGCGGGTTAGCGTCCGATGCTAACGGCGCGCAAGCGTCGAGCGGGTTAGCGTCCGATGCTAACGGCACGCGAGCGTCGAGCGGGTTAGCGTCCGATGCTAACGGCACGCGAGCGTCGAGCGGGTTAGCGTCCGATGCTAATGGCGCGCGAGCGTCGAGCGGGTTAGCGTCCGATGTTAGCGGGTTAGCGCATGCGCGGCGGCCGGCCGTTAGCGGGTCTTACTGGATGCGCAGGCAGGGGGCTCCGGCTCGCTCCTTCCTCTTCTTCATGTCTTTGGCGGGGGGGTGAGGGGGGCGAGGCGAGCTCAATACCACCGCCGCGGGGCCATGTCAGGCTCGCGAACCCCCGCTTCGGCAGATCGGCCGGAGATCAGCTACCGCAACAGGGAGACAGGCTAGCAACGGCTAACGAAACGCACAGAAACAAAGGAGCAGCGGCGTTGCTGACCCGCCAGAGCGCTGCGCTCTCTCGCTGCAGTGAGCCCTGAGTGTCCGCGGGCAGAGTTGTGCTAGCGCTAGCTCGGCAGCGAGAATGTGGCGGTATATTCCTTACGTTGCGGATCGTGTGACTGGTCATGACCTGCAGCATGAGCATGCGTGTGTGTTTGTTTACAGGGGCCAAACACAGCAGTCCCAATGTACCGCACTTACTCCCACTGAACTTCAGCAGCACGACACTCCGCAGTTACAATCACAAACTCAGAAAGCCAAGCGCTCATAAGAGCGATATAACAATAATCAAAACACACATGCACAGTAAACCCTGAGGCTTAGAGGACCTCCGACAGAACACCAGTAACACAGAACACTGTAAAATCCGCTCAAAGACTGTCCACCAGAAAAGACAAATAAAGCAAACAAAGCAGACCTGCTAGTATGACAAATTCCTGTACAAAATCTTCAGAGGCAGCTGATACGTCAGGCAGTTAAACTAAGTTTCAGCTTGGGATCAGCACAAACTCCATGATCAGTGCCCGTGAGCAGACAGTTCCAGGGGCCGGAGAACCCCTAAGTGACACAGCAAATGCTGAGCCCACAAGGTGTGGACAGGAACGGCCAAGTCATCTCGCCCCCCCCCCCCGCAGATCCTGTGTCAGAAACCTGGGGGAGCGAGGAGCAGCTGGTGGTCAGGTCTCACCGCTCACAGCCCTCCACACTCAGCCCGAGCTGCTTGTTTATCTTCCTGTAGAAGACAGCCAATCCCGGCAGGCCAAACAGGCCGGAGAGCCCAGCCCACTCTGACACCACCGTCTCTGGAGAGTGTGCCAATCAAAATGCTGCTAACCGTGAGAGGGCCGGCGTCCGGCTCCGGGACAGAGCCCTGTCCTTTTATAGAGCCCCGGAGAGGTGCGAGGGGAGGCTGCGGTCTGTATCACTCCGGACCTCAGCGTGCGGACCTCAGCGTGCGGGAGGCACAGGGCATTCTCCTGGTATCACAAAACCTCCGGGGAGGTGCAGCTGTCACCCCTCCCCCCCCCCCTCCACCCCAGCTCTCCCCAGGCCAGGCAGTTCCTGTTCCAGGAATCCGAGGGACACTGAGGTACCACCCCCCCCCCACACACTCTTCCCAGCAACCTGTCGGCTAAATCTGGCCGCTGCGCTTCACAACGGCACAGAGACAATAGCCCGGATCAAAGAGCATTCAGTTACAGCAAAGGCCAGCGTAGCATCCGCCGCTACTCGCCCTGATCAGGGCACTGACGTGTGCAGCCACAGGGTACGATAATGCAATTAGGGGTGCTACACGTGACAGGGGGACTGCGGGACCGAGCCCTGAATTTAACTTTCAGTTATTTGTCCACTTTTCATCGCCGTTGAAACATTCCTACAAACTATCTTAATTAGGCTTCCGCACAAAAAAACTGCCGGCAGGATAAAACTGGGACTCCAACAGTAATCACAATTCCCCCAGCCCTCCCAAAAAAAAAAAAAAAAACTCTCCAGAGTAATACATACCCAAAGGCCAAGCAGTAAACATCGCTGTCTTACAGCAGAAATTATTCATGAGGACAAAAAAAAAGTTTAACAACCAGGCTCCCTTCAAAGGCGGTGGAAAAGTTGAGAGACAGTAGACGCTGTTTTTGAGGTCAGCCCCGACACTTGTAACCAAATGAAAACTAGGACACCCTTTCGCTGCCGAACCGCCTGCACAAACACTCAGTTTCCACGCGATGCGCTTCTCCTCAGTGCGCCGTGGTGACGGAGCGAAGCGGAAAAGGGCTTTTATTCCAGCACTCACCTTAATGACGACCTCTGAACCCCTGACCCTTGACCCCGCTGCTTGTAATGTGCTGCAAAAGCTATTCTAGGCAGTGGCAACAGGGAGAGCCCACTTCACAGCAGCAGTGAAGACCTGCTCTTCTCTGGTTTTGCAGTGGGCGCGACAAAGAGCCAGCTCATTCTGGACAGGAATAACAGCAGTCGGCTGACAGGACAAGCTGTGTTTCACTCTAACACTGGGAGGAAGACGTCAGTTCCAGGCCCTGTTCATATCAAACACAGACTTATTCTATCAGCTCATCTCCAAGTGTCCTTCCCAGGGAAGTGCAGACTCATAGGGCGACTGCTCTCACACAGGGCCACTGAGAGTGCTGCCAAAGGCCCCGGGGACACACAGGGGGGCTGGCCTCAGACAGGGCCGCTGACAGGGACTCAGACAGGCCCCCACCTCCCCCCCCGGACCTTGCCACCAGCCACCAAAACAGAACTTCCGCCACAGATCCTACCGTTCGCCGCCACATCGGACACCCACAATGCACTGCAAACCACGCCCCGAACGCTCTGGAGCGATTAAGGATCTGACAGGCGAGCGGGACTCTCTCTCACGCACAGGCCCCCGTCTCGCACAACCCGAGAGCGAGAGAAGGCGGAGGAAGGAAGTCCCGGGTGAAGAAACCTCGCAGCGAAGGTTACGCAACTAACAAAGACCACATGCCCTTACAGGCAGAGGCTCCACTGAGAACAGGCTGCTGAACGTATGAACTTCCAGAGAGGAGACCAGCGTGCCTCTCTTCATCCCACAGGATCAATGCGCTCACATGTTCAGCAGAGCTACAGCCGTTTCGCCTGCCCTCCTTTCAGCACTGGGGGGAAAAGGTCACCTCTGCTACCCAGTAAGCGCGTTCTCATTCGCTACCCACAGACAATAAAAGGGTACTTACAAACTGCCTCTTCTCGGAAGGCTCAGCTCCTTCTGAAAGAGAAATGGAAAAAAAACTCCGTTAGTGCTTTCTCATCATTCAACACCGTGAAGAAACTGTTCCATTTTTTTTTAAATATCTATCTTAAGAAGCCACAGAACATGAAATGATAAGGTTTCCCCACACAAAACAAATATTAATGCCAACCAGTCAGTGTGTAAATGAACCCAACAGTGATTTTTGTGGTTTTGGTGTGTGTTGTAATACAGTACATTTAAATGTTATAATGAATAAAAACACTAGGTGGCACTGTAAGACTACCAGAAACAAACAGGTTTGCGACACGGAAAACAGTGAGTGGTTTTTGCCAGAAGTGGAATGAACCCTGAAATATAACAATTACGAAACAATTGTGCATCCAAATGCACTGGCTAAGTGTAATGGTTCCCGAGTTAATGGTCATACCTTAAAGATGACAAAATGCATGTCTATGCCATTCAGACCCCATTTAACATCTCCCAGAGGGATAAAGCAACTGAACCTGTCTGAGTCAGCAATAACCAGCTACAAAGCAGTTCGGTTCAGTTTAAATACATTAATCCCCATTAAAACAAGTAGGGTCTAATACAGTGGGAAACATGTTCCCTCAGATCAAAAATAAACAGCAACACTCCTACATGCCACAGCCACTTAAAGATATGTTCATGTTGATCGTGTCCACTAGATGGCAGTAGAGGACTATTCCAATTCCAGGACAGGAAACAAACACAAAGCACAGCATTTCTTCCTGCCAGTTGCATGTTTCTGTGGCAGTAGGAGTCTGAATATTTTCTGTACTATAAACATGAGACAGGACTGGATTCAAACCAGCATTTCCACGCTGCAGCCCCGGTGAAGCAGTTGGACCACATTGCTGCCGTCCCCTCTTCAACAAAGCCATATGGCCTCATGCAATATTAACCAATAACATTTCTCATTTTTCTGTCGGTTTTGGAAGTGGGAGGGGTGGGGGGGGGGGGGGGGGGGGGGGCGGGGTTTGGAGTGGCCCGGAGGGTCTTGGACCGCGTCTGGGAGAGGCGGCCTCTTGGACTTCAGCCTACGGGGGGTCACCGGTGGACTCAGTGGACTTTTTTACAACTCGCTCACAATTTAAATGGGAGGATCGCCTGCACCCCCACCCCCCCCCACTCACACACAGCCACCTGACCGGCTCCTCTATCTCCTGCAGGGCTGCGGTGCTGTTGATCTCACTCTCATGACCGCACAGAGCAAACGAAAGGGAGCTTCGCGCGGAGGCCGAGGCGCGGGCTTCACCTGCCGCTTCGCTTGCTCAAATATTTACGGGAGGCGAGCGGGTGCACCCCGAGCGGGCCCCGCGGACGTGACCCGCCGGGCGAGCCGCACCCGTGACACGGCTGCAGAATGACCAAAGGTCCAGCGGAACCGTCCCCGTCACAGTCACCAGCAAACAAGCGGCACCCCGTCAACAAATAACAAACCAGAGCCCCAATCAGCAGTGAGAGCCGTTAGGGTCAGTTAGAGCGCCCCCCCCAGGGCCCCTCCCCTCTCTTCCATTACACCGGCCGATCGCTGCTCGTGCCCTCAAGGCCCAGCTTTCGCAACGCGCCCCGTCCCGCGAAAATCGCCAACGTGGCTTGACCACCGCCCCCTCGGTCTGAGTTACCTACCTCTCTCACTGTCTGTCTCTCTCTCCTACTCAGTCTCACCCGCCTCTAAGCATGACTCAGTGAGTGGGGAATGACACACTGCAGAGCTGTATTGGGTTTCCAAACCCAGTAAGAAATGGTTGGACGGAAGTGGAAATCCTTTGACCTTTTCCACAAAATATTTTTCAACCCAAAGCCTATTCCTGCACTTTCATTGTAGTTAGTCACATTTCATTTAGTGTCCCTTTCCAAAAAAAGCACCAAAGCACAATACAGAGTGCAAGAGCGGGGACCAAAAATATTTGGTTAAGACAGCACGGAGAGATGACGAGCTCTTCTGCAGATCTGCGCTGGCTTGTCTACAGGCCGGCGTGTCTTGTGTGAAGGGGGAGCGTGTGAAGAGGGGCAGCTGGTGCTCTCGACCGAGCTCTCTGTGTTCTCTCCGCCACTCGAGGGGGATCTGTCCTTCACCTCTGGCTTGCCTGTGGGGGATACGGAGGCACCCTGGAGTGCCTCTGCTTCCTACCGGCACAGGCCCGTTCCAGACCGGATTGGCGATAATGACCCGGGAGCCTACCGGACCTGCTGATCAGGTTTTCCACACTTACCAGTATCGCAGTGTGGCGACACCGTGGCACACTGCCTATTTTTACATGGCGTGTTGTTTTACATGGTGTGTTGTTCACTTTTTGCTACATTTTAATCATTCTTTAAGCTTTGTACTGTTCTTTTTTTTGTCAGATTTTAATAATTCATTAAAATGCCCTTACACCATGTTTTTCAATCACTGTACTGTTATTTAATCTAACCACAGCTACAACACGATACAGAATCTCAGTAGCAATGTTATCATCATCACGGGTTATTGTTAAGTGCACACCATTCTTTCCAGCCCTGGTGATAATCTAGTTTCCACAGCGCATGCGTGACTATGTGAGTGCTGGTGTACGAGCTGGCTGAGCAGAAATCCCGGAGACCCACGCTCACCCACTGCCTGCTACTGAGCATGCTCCAGCTGTGACCCAATCTGCAAGGACAGCTCCGAGAGGCCTGCATTCTGAGCATGTACGCACTGCGACTGCTGCTGCATTCAGCCAGTCACTGCTGCTGCTCCATACTGCCACAAAACCACTGCTACTGCTCCATACTGCTACAGAACCACTGCTGCTGCTCCATACTGCTACAGAACCACTGCTCCTGCTCCATACTGCCACATAACTACTGCTGCTGCTCCATACTGCCACAGAACCACTGCCGCTGATCCATACTGCCACAGAACCACCGATGCTGCTCCATACTGCCACAGAACCACTGATGCTGCTCCATACTGCCACATAACCACTGCTCCACAGTGGTACAGAACAACTGCTCTACACCAGCACAGATGCGCATCTTGTTACCACAGAGAGTTTAAATGTGCACACAATCAAGCAATTTTTTGCAAATAAATAAATAAAAAATGTGAACCAACCGACACAAATAGATGTGGTAGCATGGTATCAGTGGCATTTTAACCAGAGTAAACTGCAGACTGGGACATCCAGCAAAACGCCCTGTGTCACAGAGGAGTGCGTCTGACCGAGCAGCTGACAGGAGCCAAGGGGGACAGGACGGGCACGGCCCCGCCCACACAGGCCCCGCCCACACAGGCCCCGCAATCTGAACGCTTCATCTACGCTCCGCCATAAAGACACTGCATTAAGCACAGCTACCCTGGGACAGCCAGCATCTGCCTCACCCCCTCCGGGGGGGGTGGGGGTTGTGCGTCTGCCCCCCTCCGCCCCCCCCGCCCCTCCCCCCAGGGGAGCTGGGAGGCCGTCCTGAAGCAGACTGAGCCGAAGTCAGACGGAGGGCACGTCAGTGAAATCAGGCGGAGAGTGACAGTTTGGACGAGCGCGTGCAGGACGGAAAGCGATCTCTGCGATGGGGAACGCGTCGATGCCCTGAGCCTGCCCGGCGTGGCAGGGAGCCCGAGCGCGGGCTGATGTGATTAGGGTGATGGGCGTAGCGGGACGGGCCCGGACCACGCGCCCCTCAAATCGAGTCAGGAGGCATTTAAAAGGAAGATAATCCAGAGAACGCGAGTGCTCGAGGCAGGCAGATGCACCCCCCCCCCCCCACCGTCAAACACTGACAGGCGCGCTCACCCCCCGCCCTGCTGTGCAGAGACAGCGCCTTATCCTCTTAAAATGCATGAATCCCACCGCCAGCTGAGGCTACAACATTAGCAGATCTTTTTTTTTAATATTTAAAATGCATTTAAAATCACACTTTTTTTCCAGAGACTCGGGCCAATGGGATTACTGCCTTCACCACACATCTCTCTATGCGGGTCTCTCCTCTCCTGTATGAGAGTGCAGGTCTCTCCTCTCCTGTACAGGAGTGCAGGTCTCTCCTCTCCTGTACAGGAGTGCAGGTCTCTCCTCTCCTGTATGAGAGTGCAGGTCTCTCCTCTCCTGTATGAGAGTGCAGGTCTCTCCTCTCCTGTACAGGAGTGCAGGTCTCTCCTCTCCTGTACAGGAGTGCAGGTCTCTCCTCTCCTGTATGAGAGTGCAGGTCTCTCCTCTCCTGTATGAGAGTGCAGGTCTCTCCTCTCCTGTATGAGAGTGCAGGTCTCTCCTCTCCTGTATGAGAGTGCAGGTCTCTCCTCTCCCGTATGAGAGTGCAGGTCTCTCCTCTCCTGTATGAGAGTGCAGGTCTCTCCTCTCCTATATGAGAGTGCAGGTCTCTCCTCTCCTGTAAGAGAGTGCAGGTCTCTCCTCTCCCGTATGAGAGTGCAGGTCTCTCCTCTCCTGCATGAGAGTGCAGGTATCTCCTCTCCGGTACGAGAGTGCAGGTCTTTCCTCTCATGTATGAGTGCAGGTCTCTCCTCTCCGGTATGAGAGTGCAGGTCTCTCCTCTCCTGTATGAGAGTGCAGGTCTCTCCTCTCCTGTATGAGAGTGCAGGTCTCTCCTCTCCTGTAAGAGAGTGCAGGTCTCTCCTCTCCCGTATGAGAGTGCAGGTCTCTCCTCTCCTGCATGAGAGTGCAGGTATCTCCTCTCCGGTACGAGAGCGCAGGTCTCTCCTCTCATGTATGAGTGCAGGTCTCTCCTCTCCCGTATGAGAGTGCAGGTCTCTCCTCTCCCGTATGAGAGTGCAGGTCTCTCCTCTCCCGTATGAGAGTGCAGGTCTCTCCTCTCCCGTATGAGAGTGCAGGTCTCTCCTCTCCTGTACAGGAGTGCAGGTCTCTCCTCTCCTATATGAGAGTGCAGGTCTCTCCTCTCCCGTATGAGAGTGCAGGTCTCTCCTCTCCTGTACAGGAGTGCAGGTCTCTCCTCTCCCGTATGAGAGTGCAGGTCTCTCCTCTCCTGTACAGGAGTGCAGGTCTCTCCTCTCCCGTATGAGAGTGCAGGTCTCTCCTCTCTGGTACAAGAGTGCAGGTCTCTCCTCTCCTGTATGAGAGTGCAGGTCTCTCCTCTCTGGTACAAGAGTGCAGGTCTCTCCTCTCCCGTATGAGAGTGCAGGTCTCTCCTCTCTGGTACAAGAGTGCAGGTCTCTCCTCTCCTGTATGAGAGTGCAGGTCTCTCCTCTCCTGTACAGGAGTGTGGGTCTCTCCTCTCCTGTATGAGAGTGCTGGTCTCTCCTCTCTGGTACAAGAGTGCAGGTCTCTCCTCTCCTGTATGAGCGTGCCGGGTCTCTGTGGTTCTGGACCTGGATGTGGACCGCACGGTAACCACGGCAGCAGTGTGTGGTCACAGGGTAATGAGCGCGTGTGGTTGGCAGGGTAGAGGGAGGCCGGCGGGGGGGCGACAGCAGGCAGGAAGAGCCTCCATCGCCCGGCCTCACGGTGACTGGCAGGCCCACTGAATTAGAAACTGCAGATGACACTAACTTAATCCTGTCCGTCAGGAGGCAGGGATTTCAGAGAGCTAAATATGCTAATTTCCCTGAGAGCAAACAGGCTGACAGCACACACTTGTATCTGCCAGACAAATGCCCTCTTTCCTTTCAAACACACACACACACACACACACTTGCTCTCCAACACTATTCGCTTCACCAAGGAAGAGGGCCTTAGGTTTAAAATATGTTAAATAATTTGTAGACAAGTGAATTGCTTTCTTCCAGAACAATATCACAATTACAAGCTGAAACCCAGATTGAGCATGCGATTAACACAAGACACAATAAAAGTACAGTATTAATTGTAGTCACAGCCTTAATGTTCATTAGGCTAAGTATTACTGGGCATATCAATGAGATAGCCTAATCAAAATAGATGCAACAGACATTCTCATAGAGAGAGAGACTCAATAACATTATGTGGTGCAGAAGGCTGAGTAACTCTCAGGCTCCATTTACACTGATGCAGGGTAAATTATCCCATAATGCATTCTGCTATGGAAACCGGGCTAATCTGAATATTGAACAGTTTGGAGAGTTGGAAACTGATGACTCAACAAAGCCTCATCACGTTTACCAACCACTTCTGGATCCTCCCTTTGTGCACGTGTTAAAGGATCACTTCTGCATTCAGCCTACGGGAGGGAAACGTCAAAGCTAACGATCCGAGCGCCCGAATCTTTCACTCTCAGAGTAAAGAAAGGCTGTCGATAAAGTGGGCCGATCTGCAGCCAGCTCTGTCTGAAACACGGTGTAATCCCAGCATATCTGACCAGCCGGGGGATAATGCACCAATTACAGGAGACCCGAAGAAGCCCGGACTCCGGACAGACCAGCGCAGCTCTGGAGAGAAGACGCTGTGTGCGCACAGCTAGCGTATACTAAACACAGGCCCAGACAGCACAGCTCCGCACCCGCAGCACAGGGCCAGACAGCACAGCTCCACACCCACAGCACAGGGCCAGACAGCACAGCTCCACACCCACAGCACAGGGCCAGGCAGCACAGCTCCACACCCGCAGCACAGCGCCAGGCCCTTCTGGGTCAGGCACTGCAGCAAACCAGCTCGCAACTGCAGGGATGGGCTGAACATACAGCTGCGTGTGGTAGAGCTGCGTGTGGTAGAGATGTGTGTGGTAGAGGTGTGCATTGAGCTGTGTGTGGTAGAGCTGTGTGTGCCAGAGATGTGTGTGGTAGAGTTGTGTGTGCCAGAGATGTGTGTGGTAGAGCTGCGTGTGGTAGAGATGTGTGTGGTAGAGGTGTGCATTGAGCTGTGTGTGGTAGAGCTGTGTGTGCCAGAGATGTGTGTGGTAGAGTTGTGTGTGCCAGAGATGTGTGTGGTAGAGTTGTGTGTGGTAGAGCTGTGTGTGCCAGAGATGTGTGTGGTAGAGTTGTGTGTGCCAGAGATGTGTGTGGTAGAGTTGTGTGTGCCAGAGATGTGTGTGGTAGAGTTGTGTGTGGTATAGACGCGTGTGGTAGTGTGAGGTAGTGATGTGAAGCAGGGGATGAGGGACGTTTTAAGTTATTACGGAACAGTCAGTCCATTACATTCTATTAATCAGACAGGCTGAGGCAGAGAACAGATACAATCTCTAAATGGAATCCACCCGTCCATCACTGTCCTAAGCCCCGCCTCCTGAGGCAGAAGCACAGCTGTGGTCTCTGAGCGGGCACCACGATGCCTGCCGCTGGCAGAGCCCCCCCACGCAACCCACCTGCCCCGCGGGGGCCAGCGAAAGCACTTACGAAGCAGGGGTTAACCACGAGCGGCGAAAACCATTACGACCCCCCCCCCCCCCGCGCCCGCCCCCCCTCAGCAAACACATTTAAGGCAATAAAAAGCCATTAACGGCGAAGCGGGGCGGCCGCAGAGCGGAGCGCTTTTAATCAGAGCCCAAAGCAGCGCGGCGCGGGGGGGGGCGGGGCGGGGCGGGGCTCCCCTGCACCACTCAGCCGTTCCGGATTAATTGGCCGCGCACTTAAAATAGAACATCAGGACGAGGAAGCGAGGGGATATTAATTACCACTGCTCCTCCTGAACGCGCTCAGCGCCCCCCCCCCCCCCCCCCAAAAAGAGAGGAAGCCCCCTCAACCGGGCGGGGCCGAGCGTTTGGATCACTCAGCCGGCACGAGGCGAGTTTATGCTGGGACCAATTCTAATTTGGGAGGAATCCCCCACCCCCCCATTAAGGGCGCTTGCTAAATCACAAAAGGGATCCTGTTCATTGCTCTCTGCTAAAGAGGAGGCCAGGGCTGCGCATGTCCAACAGCTTCCGTTATGATTTCGTGTCTGTGGCTCTGTTGAGCCCCCCCCCCCTTAGGAGAGGCTCATGTGTAACCTGTGTTTGATCTGAACTTGTTTGGTCATTTAGGGCAGGTGAATATTTCGTGTTTGTTTATCTGACCTTCTGCTATCGTAACATCTGCGGCTGACTGGTTGCCTGGAGGATGCTGGATGTGTGTGTTTGAGCACACGGCTGTGTGTGTGTTTGAGCACAAAGCTCTGCGTGTGTTTGAGCACACAGCTCTGTGTGTGTGTTTGAGCACACGGCTGTGTGTGTGTTTGAGCACAAAGCTCTGCGTGTGTTTGAGCATACAGCTGTGTGTGTGTTTGAGCACACGGCTCTGTGTGTGTGTGTTTGAGCACACAGCTGTGTGTGTGTGTTTGAGCACACAGCTGTGTGTGTGTGTTTGAGCACGCAGCTCTGTGTGTGTGTTTGAGCACGCAGCTCTGTGTGTGTTTGAGCACACAGCTCCGTGTGTGTTTGAGAGACCCCTGTCTGTGAGAGCGCTCGGCCCCTGCCCCAGCCTCAGCCACGCTCCTGCGGTCTCAGTACTAATCCCATCAGCCCGAGCGTCACCCCAGACAACAGCGGTCCGTAACTACACAAACACCGGACAGTGTTTTAGGGGACGCCGTGTCTCCAGCCGGTCCTCACGTTCATACGGAACGATCGGTTTTAAAACAGGCCCTGGGGTCTCGTTGCTGGCTGAAAGGGAGCTCGTCACACACAACGGTCTGAATTTAACTCGCTGGAGCACAAGAGCAGCTCCCAGAACGCCCAGAGAGCGTGTGAGAGACACTGACCTGGGACAGTCACACACATTCCTGTGTTTGCGCACATGTTTTTTGGCTCATCTGAGTAAGTTTGATCTACGTGTTTTTTTTGTGTGTGTGTGTGTGTGTGTGTGTGTGAGAGAGTGTGTGTGTTTGTTTGAGTGTGTATATGTTCTATATGTGTGTGCTTGTATGAGTGTGTATGCGTTTGTATGGATGTGTGAGTGTGTATATGTGTTTGTCTGTGTGTGTGTATGTATTATATGTATGTGTTTGTATGTGTGCGCACGTGTTTATATGCGTGTGTATGTGTGTGTGTGTGTGTGCGCATGTGTATGTGTGTGTGTATATGTTTTATACGCATGTGTGTGTGTGTGCATGTGTATGTGTGTATATGTTTTATACGCACGTGTGTGTGTGTGCATGTGTATGTGTGTATATGTTTTATACGCATGTGTATATGTGTGTGTCAGTGACTCAGCATCCTGAGGCCAGGTCAAGCTGGCTTCCTGTTGTGGTCAGTGGCCACACAGCAGGGCACACACAGTACAGTACAAACAGGACCACACTGTGCCTGCAGAACACAGACAGAACAGCCCAACACCAGAGCTGAGAGCCGGCAGGATCTCTCCTGTTACACAACGGAGGTCCTCACTGTTCCCTCCGTGCTGTCCGTGAATCACGTGTTCTCGCACTGCTCTGTGATGTCACCGTGATGTCACCGTGTGGCTCTTCAGGACACGCCCCCGTTCCCGGGGGAACAGTAAATCCCCAGTCGTTTACCCTGCTGGCCGGAGTACTGCCCGTGTGCAGTCTGAATGTGCACAAGCCAAAATCACACAACGACTACAGGCGCAGTCCAGACAGACCTGCATAATCTGCATCATCGCATGCTTAATTGGGGGGGGGGGGACATTCAGACCAATTACAGAGATCAGGTCTCTCAGTACGCAGGCACGCAAGAATACCAGGCCACGGGTACGAGGTCAAATCGTAGGTGCACTGAATGCCACTGGAGTCAGTCAGTAGGGCAGGGATCAGTGCCACTGAACACAGCTCCAGAACAATCCGGCGACACTGGCTAGCGAAGAAAAGACACGGAACGGAAACAGAAGCAGATGAGTAACGCGAGCTACGAAACCTCAGCTTCGTCACAGCATCAGGATCCACGAGGCCTGGAGAATCTGCAGTGATGAAAGCTCACCTGGAGCCACCTTTAGCGTTTAACGCTCCCCAGTGTGGGTCACGCGTCCGTTAGCTACGCTAGCGAGGCTCTGCAGATCCGGCTGAGCTCGGGGGTCCCGGCGGACGACGGCGAGCTCCGCAGCTTTGAGGAGGCTAACCGTCCGACGCGCCCACGCCCGCAGGACGCCACGCGGGCGCCTCTCACGGTGAATCGGGGCGGCCGCCGAGGCGTGTTGATTTAGGCGCGCTGGCGCCCCCCGGAACAGACGCCGCGCTCATACCCCGCCGTCGTGTGTGCGGACGCTCGCCGGAAAAAACCAAACAAAAGCGGGGCGACGCTGGCGCCGTCCCCCGCCGCCCCCTCTTCCGCGCGGGCGTAATCCGCACCGATCGACCCCCCCCCCCCCCCCGTCCGCAGTGAGAGGAAAACCCTAATCCTAATTACAGTCTGCACATTCAAAACGATATCTGCACGCCTCACTGCAGGCTTTATGCACAGATAATAGAAGGGGGGGGGGGGGGGGAGGAGTGGGGGGGAAGCACGAGCAGGAATTGGCAGGCCATTTTGTTTTTTCCCCTCCAACAATTAAAAAAAAGGGTAATGGTGTCTGTTTCAACACCCTGAGCGGAAAGAGAGAGAGAGAGAGAGGGAGGGGGGGGGAAGAGAGAGAGAGAGAGAGAGAGGGAGAGAGAGAGAGAGGAGAGAGTTAGAGAGAGGGGAGAGAGAGAGAGAGAGATGAGAGGAGAGAGAGAGGGGAGGAGAGAGAGAGAGAGAGAGGGGGAGAGGAAAGAGAGAGGGGGAGAGAGAAGAGAGGGGGAGAGGGGGAGAGGAGAGAGAGAGAGGGGGAGAGGGAGCTGATTTAATTTACAGTGCTGGGGTGTGAAAGGAACAGTTGGTCTGTATTACACAGTATCTGCTGTTTGCTTTTCTTCACGATTTTGGACTCAATCGTCCCGCGGTGATGTCACCGCGCTCCCTGCCGTTAAAGAACACGATGCTGACGTTCCGTTTGGCGGGCCACTCCCGGAGTCGTGGGAAATGCCCCCCCCCCCCCCCCCCCCCGGGACGAACAGCATCTAAATACCATCTTAACGGGACTGTTTACGATGGAAGAGATACAGCTTCCACATAACCTACAACACACACACACACACACACAAACACACGAGTTTCATACGCGTTATACATCTAAAACAGGCCTGGCCCAAACCCCTGTTCCTGGGCCTCCACGGTCCGGTAGGTTTTCGCTCCAAACCTGACAAAGCACATCTCATTCGAGAGCTAGAGATCTTGTTGAGCCAATTTGTAGAATCAGGTGTGCCAAATTAGGGTTGAAATGGAAATCTACAGGATGGTAGAGCACGCTCCAGGAACAGGGATCTAAAACAAAGAGTTTAAAAACAAAGACGGCAACAAGCACATGAAAGAAAAAGAATTCAAGGGGGCTGGAGGTACTGAGCTGGAGAGGATGTGGGGGTGGAACAGCAACATGATACAAGGGACAAGGGGGGGGGGGGGGGGGAGAAGGGCCTGGGGAAACTGACCAATCCTGGAGCCAGATGGCAATGCGCCACAGTGACTCGGGCACCATGACGACGGCGCTGATTGCCGTTGATGGATACGCCGCGGTCGGCCCGGGGGAAGTTTTCATTAACGATAAATTCCAGGAATTACACGCAGAGTGGTCAGGTGGGTTTCAGCGTTTCTCATTTCCCTGGCAACCGAGAACACGTCCTGGCGGCTCGCCAAAGTGCATCTGCTTTCAGATCACTGCCCCAAGAAGGGGGGGGGGGAAAAAATAAATTAAATTAGTGGCTGCTTCCTGACATTTCTGGAATTCAATTTGGCTTCACCAGCCAAAGAATATTTTTATGTGCAAAACCCAAAAAAAAAAAAACATGGGAGTATGATTCACCCAAAATCTAATGATTTCCCCGGTAATGACTGCCATGTACAGTACATCAGTACATTACCACGTGTGTCAGCCTTCGCTGTGCTCGTGTTCTCCACATTAACTCTGTCCGTTGGAAACAAAGGGGCCACTGCGAGTGTGATTATAAGGGATCCTATTACTGCATTAATCCAGTGCTGTGCGGTAAGAAGGTTCGACCCCATTCCGGAGCTCGATTTAGGCCGATGGGAGCTCAGAGCTTTCCCCACACGGACTGAAGCGGGTCTGCAGTCTTTGTCTCCGGCACGTCTCCCTCCCCAGCCGGTGAAAAAGCCCTGGTTCATTATCGGGAATCCGACAGCAACACCTTCCCTCGCGGAGTCACCTCGGGTCTCCCGCACTCAGCCACGCGCAAAAAATCTTCAATTTGCACCTCGGAGCGCGGCCCGCCCCGGTCTGAGCTCCCCCTCCCCCCCCACACTGAGCGCCGCCCCGGTCTGAGCGCCCCCCCCCCACACTGAGCCCCCCCCCCCCACACTGCCGCCCGCGGAACCGCACTCATCAAAACACGGGCGGAGGAGGGGACTCCTCCCTCCAACACTAACACACGGCAACAACACAATGTGTGACTGCAGCAGCACAGCCTGGAAACCAGGAGCTCTCTGCAACACACCTGACTAAGGGGGGAGAGAGAGTGAGGGAGAGAGAAAGTGAAGGGGGGTGAGAGAGAGAAAAAGAGGGTGGGAGAGAGACAGCAAGAGGGAGACAGAATGAGAGGTAGGGAGAGAGAATGAGTGGTAGAGAGAGAGACAGAAAGTGAGAGAGAGAGAGAGAGAGGGGGGGGAGAGAGAGAGAGAGGGAGAGATGGAGGGGGGAAGAGAGAATGAGAGAGGAGAGAGTGAGAGAGAGAGAGGAGAGGGGAGAGAGAGAGAGAGGAGTGTGAGGCGAGGGAGAGAGAGAGAAAGAGAGAGGAGAGGAGAGAGAGAGAGAGAGGGAGAGAGCGAGAGAGAGAGGAGGGGTGGGGGGGGGGGAGAGAGGAGAAGGGAGACGAGAGAGGGAGGAGAGGAGAGAGGAGGGGAGCGAGAGACGAGGGAGGAGAGAAGAGAGAGAGGAGAGGGGACGAGAAGAGAGGAGAGAGACAGAGAAGAGGGGCGAGGAGGGGCGAGAGAGAGGGGGGAGAGAAGAGGAGGAGAGAGACGAGAGGGGAGAGAGGAGATGAGAGAGAAGAGAAGCGGAGAGGAGGAGAGGAGGAGAGAGAGAGAGGGAGAGAGAGGGGTTTCAGCGAGGAGAGCGGAGAGAGAGAGAGAGGATGAGAGTGGGAGAATGAGGGGAGAGAGAGAGAGAGAGAGGGGGAGAGATGAGAGAGGAGAGAGGGACGTGAGGAGAGAGAGAGACAAGTTTTTGAGAGACGAGTGAGAGAGAGAGGGGAGAGAGAGAGAATGAGCGAGGAGAGACAAAGAAAAGGGAGGTGAGAGAGAGAGAAGGGGAGCTCCTGATAGAGAGGGTGAGAGAGTTGAGAGAGAGAGAGAGACTAGAAAGTGAGAGAGCTAGAGAGAGGAGAGGGAGAGAGAGGGGGAGAGAGAGAATGAGAGAGAGAAAGGGGGAGAGAGAGAGAGGGGAGAGAGAATGAGAGGAGAGAGAGACTGAGAGAGAGAGAGAGAGAGAGGAGAGGGATATCACACTCATTATGCAGAGTGAGGGATAGCTGCACGGGGAGATGGGAGGGCGGTCCCGGGGGAACAGGGCGTGCGAGGGAGCGATCAAAGCGCTCTCCTGTGGAGCGCTACAGAGGGAGGGGCCTCGCATCGCTGCCGCTGGGGTGATTAATGCCTGCGGTGTGCGGGGCTCTGATGGAGAGCCAGGCACTGCTGTCTGTCAGCAGCCACACACAAATAACATCAACCAAAAAAAAAATATCGCCATCGCAAACATTTAAACTGGAGCGATCGCGCAGGTACACGCTCCCGCCTCTCCAAACCTCATTTGCACACGTTTTGTTCGCTCCCCGCTGCCAAATTTAATTTATTTCTCATCTCCCCCTTTGGCGGTGGAAGCAGGGGGCGTCTAGACTTCCAGTATCCCAGAGTTCAGTTTCGAGCCTCAGTCCAAACAGTCCTCTCGCCAACCCCAGGAAGCAACGAGAGGAGAGGGAGCAGCGAGGACGGAGTGAAATCGATCTGACGTCCCTGTTGTACATACAAGGGGGGAGATGTACAGAGGGGGGGCCACAGCGCAGAGCCCCGCCCTGCTGAGCCCCGCCCTGCAGAGCCACGCCCTGCGGAGGCCCCGCCCCCACTGAGCCCCGCCCTGCTAAGCCCCACCCCCACTGAGCCCGTTCCCTTGTGGCCGGTGACCAGCAGCGCGTGCGGTACACCTCTAGAATGGCCTGGCGGGGTGTGCGGTGGACACACGGGTCTGGGTCTCAGCGCCGGTAACCGTACACCACAGCGCCTCAGTGCGTCCGGTACACCAGCACAGGCACTGCACCAGCACCTACCACACAGCCCGGCAGCTCTACCAATCCCCCACCGCCGCGCCACGCCCAATCCCACCTCACACTGCTAAACAGCATGCGGGAGGCCCGCCGCAGAGCTAGCCACTTCCTCCGCACTCCCGCTTCCATATGCACTGCGTTCGCTTGTTATAGAGCTGATCAGTTAGACGCCTTTCTCTCCCGCTTGCTTTACACCTTCATTTCACAGCTGGGTTTCCATTACCCGCCTTCTCAAAGCTCGCTGAACCTCACAGTCCCTGCGCATCTGAGCTCCATCAGACGCTGTCCTCAATTCACCCCGCTCCCTCCCTCTCCCCCTCCCCCCCCAGCAGAGATGAGCTCATGCTTGTACCGCTCTCAATCTGTGCTCACCAAGGAAACGGGGTGAGCTCATGGGCCCCCTGCGAATTCCCCTACTGCAGAGCTGCCAGAGAGCTGAGCAGACAGTACCTCAGTACCCTCAGTACTCTGTACCCTCAGTAACCCTCAGTACCTAAATATCCTCAATATCCTCAGTATCCTCAGTATCCTCAGTATCCTTAGTACCCTTAGTACCCTAAGTACCCTAAGTACCCTAGTACTTTCAGTACCTAGGTACCCTTAGTACCCTTAGTACACTAGTACTTTCAGTACCTAGGTACCCTTAGTACCCTTAGTACACTAGTACTTTCAGTACCTAGGTACCCTTAGTACCCTTAGTACACTAGTACTTTCAGTACCTAGGTACCCTAAGTATTCTTAAGACCCTCAGCACCTCAGTACCCTAGTACCCTCTCCTTATGGTTCTGTGGGCGTCGCCCCCCCCCCACCACGCCCTCAGCCTTACGTAGCTCCTGTGGTTTCACCGCTACACCGCTGCTCGAGGTAGGCTACTCCCCGCCCAGCCGTCAGCATCCTCCCCCTCCCTCTGCCCCAGGGGTGCACAGCTCCAGTCCTGGAGCGCCGGTCTGCACGCTGGTTTTTGTTCCAACCAGTTTCCTTAGCTTCGGCTTTCTGACAGGAAGCAGTGCAAACTCTGCTGGTTCACTCCTGTTCTTGAGCACAGTAAAACCTTCAGGATAAACCTCTATGGCTGTAGCCAGCTCTATGCAAACGTCAGATCCAAACACCATGTTTCAGCCATTTAAATAGCGAACAGCGGATGTTGGCACAGAATCCTGAGAAGGATCGAGCCTTGTTATGTAGCCCTGCCCAACACCAACAGCGCTGAGATCGTTACCCGGCACGGTGGGCAGCCGGGCGCCAGCGTCCGCCCTTCCCAATCGGGCACTGGCGCAGCGGGTACGAGCATGGGGGTGATGGGATGGAAATCCAGCTACTGACAGGAGCATCATTATTCAGGGAGACACTGTCTCTGCGAATAAACATGTATAAATTCTCGGGTTGTTGGAGTTGGCCTCTGCCCGCGCGGGGAAACGTGTGGGCTCTCTGGCAACCTATAGAAGCCGGCGTTGACTCTCGTCCCAACAGCGATTGGCCTAAACCCACCAGCTGTTCCGCCAATCCCCAGAACTAAATGTGCAGCTGTCCAAACAACGCAATCCCACCCCCCCCCCCCACAGACGAAAAAAAAAAAAAAAAAAACTAATTAAACCTGCGCTCCAAAAATAAGCAGCGCGCAAAACATGATTAAAAATGCAGAGGGGTCAGACTAGGTGAGACGGGTCCGGGAGGAAGCTGCAGAGTTCTGCACGCTCTTCTGCAGGATTCAGCCGCGGATAATAAGCCTCAACACAACCAGGAATCATTTACCGCGCTGGTCTGCAGTGGAGGGGCCTGACAGCTCTGAGCGATTACGCGGGTCTGGTTTCACTCGCGCTGGGCCCTCGAACCCGAGCCGCGGAGGGGGGGTGCGCATTCCTGAGGAACGGCGCCAGAGACCGCAGCCCAGAGAGGGGGGGGAGCGCTGCCGCAGTTCGGAGAGCGCGACTGCGCGTCCTCGACGCGCACGCATCCGCATCGCAGCCATAGCAGCGACGGCTTCCGTTCCAGTCCACGCAGCTTTCCAAAAACGGCCGAGCGGTTAGCTTAAACCCAGCGCCGCGCCGCCGCTCTCCTCTGCAGCCCTGAGGGGTGGATTAGCACGCCAGAGGCCAAACAGACCGCTGGGAGGAAGTGAACATGGGCCATTGTTCTCTCTGTGGGCGGGTCCCATTCAGCAGCACAGCCCCCCCCCCCCCCCCCCCCCCCCCCCAGGATCCGGACGGAGCGGCGATGTCAGCGCCGATAAGGACCAGCTCGTCCCGTTTCCAGAGCCAGCGCAGGCACTCAGGGCCGGAAGAGAGAGAGAGAGAGAGAGAGAGAGAGGGAGAGGTTCTGCACACGCTCAGAGGAGAGCAGAGCGATCAGGTACGACAGGCCCCCGCAGCTCACCCCGACAGAGCAGCCAAACAGCCCCCCCCCCGTTCTTAAAACACCGTTCACACAGAGCACAGCTGCTGCAGTAACCCTGACAAACCACCGTATCCCCCCCCCCCACACTCCCTCCAAACTGACCAGGACTACAAACACGGGACAAGGAAGAAGAAGAGAGATAGAGCAGCACAAGCAAGCTCTCAGTCCAGATGTCAGGAGAGACAGATAAAAACATCTTTTTATAAAGGCCCTTGGTTTATTCAGATACAGAAACACAGAAACGGGGAGATGACTGGAGCTGCTGCAGACTTCACCAGAAGTAGCCTGGATGAGCATTTCATTTGAGCACAAGCATGCCTCTCAAGATAAGGAGAGAATCAGAGGCGGGAAGGCAATGCAGCACCCCCAGGGCTGGAATGCTGGCCGTACAGAGAGGCTGCTCTGCGGCTGGACTGGCCAGCGGGCCGCCGGGGTGGGGGGGTCAGGTGAGAAGCCATCGCCCCGCTCGTCAAGTGCGACCGCTGATTTTCCTCAGAGCCGAAAGCTTCTGTTCCCCCCACGTACAAGCACAGCGCTCGCCGTCCACAACACGACACGACAGCCGCGGACGTCCCACCCAGAGAGACCGAGCGGGAGCGGGCTCAGAGTGAGTCAGCAAGACGCCACCGAGCTCCGCACGCACAACGCAGCCACACTCCCGTGAGGTCGCCTCCACAAACAAACACAAAGAGCTCCTTTCTCCTCGTAAACGAAACGGACGGAAGTGAAAGACAACCGCCACGGCAAAGATAACTGCGCCTGACAGAGCCAGTTTTTCCACCGAACAGCCCGGGGGGGGGGGGGGGGGGGAGAGGACTTCCTTCAGCGTTCGGCATTCTGGCCCGTCGCCGCTGCGGCGTTGAAAAAAAAAAAAAAAAAAAAAAAAAAAAAACGGCTCACCTGGCCTGACTCGCAGGGCGTCTCCATGGTAACGCTCAGGCAGGACAGCCTCACTTTCACCCAGCTGACGGAGCGGCGGCAGGCCAGGCACGCCCGGCTCGGGTGGACGTGCCGGTGGGACGCCATCGCCGCGGTAACCGCGGTCCGCACACGCCGCTCACACGGGGGGGAGAGAGGGCGACGACAGAACTGCGCCCCGGGCGAGCCCCCCAGCCCCGTTTAAATAACCCCTAATCCCCCCAGCACAAAAGCAGATTACCAATGTACCTTTATTTGAACATTCCTCAGCGAATTGGCCCCGTTTTGAGAGAGCCAGAAAACGGGATTATGGGAGATTTGCGCAAAGTTTTCGCACATGTTCACGTCAGCGGCCGCTAATGTCGCACAAGCTGCACACACCACTGGGGCGGAGTATCCGCACCCAGCCTCCACAACACACCTCCGCAGGGCCCAATTACTGCACCAAAGAGCACACCGGGTGCTTAAACCAACACTTCAGCATGACACATGTAGGACATGCACATGCTACGAATATAAATATATAATACTGTTTGTCCCAGGCCAGTTCGGATCAAAGCTGAGAGAGCAGCCAAGATGGAACTGGTGAGTTTAAAAATGGGCAGTCTGCCTGAAAATGGATAAAAACAAAGAAATGACCGTTTCCAGGAGAGTAGTCTTTAACTGCAGACTCCACCACCTCAGCGGACGTGCTAAAACTCACTAATTTGCACTGATGAAATCTTTGTACTAAATGTACTAAACTCCCGTTGTGCCCCGAAGATGTTTTGCTCTGAACTGGCTAAGAGCAGAAGTCTTTATTAGCCTGGGTGTTTGTAAGCAATGGGGCTGGCTGACTTTTCCAGGTTAATGTTCGACGCACAGGGAAGCAGCGTTTAACGCGTTAGGAGTTACTGTTCAGCACGGGCGCGGTCAACGACCCGCAGCGGTGCGTGACTAAACGACCGTACGGGCAGCCCTCGGGGGGGGGGGGGGGGGGGGGGGGGGGGGGGGTCAAACTCGAGCTGTGCCCCTCTCTTTCCTCCTCTCGCCCCCCCAATCCCCCCCGCAGGTACCAACCTAGCTCCCTCCCAAACTCGCCTTGTATCCAAACCCGCTCAAGCAAGAGAGCGATTTACCAGGGATAAGCCGGGAGGAAGTCTCTCTCTCCCCTGTGGCGGAAAAGCGGGGGGGGGGGGGGGGGGGGGGGGGGGGAACGGAAAAAGCGGCGTGATTTTTAACAGCCTGAAGGGAGTGGGCAGACGCGGTAGGAGGCCCCCCCCCCCCCCCCCCCCCCTCCGCCAGGAGCCGAATTAGTGCAGCGTGGTGCTGACGTCCTCTCACCCTTATCTGACCAAGGTAACTGAGGAAAGAAGCTTGGCGGGGTGGAGCTTGGCGGGATGGAGCTTGGAGGGGTGGAGCTTGGCGGGGATGGAGCTTGGCGGGATGGAGCTTGGAGGGGTGGAGCTTGGCGGGGTGGAGCTTGGAGGGTGGAGCTTGGCGAGGTGGAGCTTGGCGGGATGGAGCTTGGCGGGTGGAGCTTGGCGGGGTGGAGCTTGGAGGGGTGGAGCTTGGAGGGGTGGAGCTTGGCGGGATGGAGCTTGGCGGGGTGGAGCTTGGCGGGGTGGAGCTTGGCGGGGTGGAGCTTGGCGGGATGGAGCTTGGCGGGGTGGAGCTTGGCGGGGTGGAGCTTGGCGGGGTGGAGCTTGGCGGGGCGGAGCTTGGAGGGGTGGAGCTTGGCGGGATTGGAGCTTTTGCGGGGTGGAGCTTGGCGGGATGGAGCTTGGCGGGGTGGAGCTTGGAGGGGCGGAGCTTGGCGGGGCGGAGCTTGGCGGGGTACGCAGCGCTCCGGTGGCTGCACACACATTAGCCTGGTTTACTGGGCGTGGGGCCGGGACTGTTATCACAGGCACTGATTGAGGGGTAAATAGAGAGCAGGACGGCACTTCCACAGGCGGGGGGGGGGGGGGGGGGGACGTAAGAGGGGGGAAACAGTGTTCACTCCGCCGGGATAATGCCTCAGGAAACATCCACTAATTACGCTGTCAGTCAAACAAGCTCTTCTGAACCTGCTGAAGAACAGGCTTAATACGCTACACATTTATTAAAATTAAAATTTCTGCCGTTTCTGCCACCAAATGCATTTCGTAAAGTCTCGCACCAAGCTGAAATGAAATGATTTAAAGATAAGGTGCAAAAGGTAACGTTAGTGAGAAACTGAAATCCCACGGCTACACATATTTTAAAAAAAACAAACATACTGTACTAGCCAAAAAAAAGGTGGAGGAAACAGGATGTGTGCAGATGCCTGGGTAATCTGCGGTGCCAGAGGCATTACAGAGAGAGGCTCTAACGCGGCCAGTCAGTGAGGCCGGACCGGGCCGGGCGCTCCAGCTGCTGATGCTCACACATCTGCCTTTGTGTGGGAACAATCGGCCGACCCTGAGAACCCCCCCCCCCCAGCCACCACCACCCCCCCCCGCTTAATCCCGCACGGCGTAAATCAGGCGCGCTTCACTGGAGCGGGAGAGAGAGAGAGAGAGAGAGAGAGAGAGAGAGAGAGAGAGAGAGAGAGAGAGAGAGAGAGAGAGAGAGAGAGAGAGAGAGAGAGAGAGAGAGAGGCATGCTTTATGGGGCAGGAGCCCGAGACCCGACGGTGCCAGCTGTGGAGCACAGCCCCGCTGTCAATCACACACTGCGGGGGGGTGGGGTCGGGCTGGCGTACCCCTCCGGTTACCTCAGCACTACGGTATGAGGAAAGGCCGCTCGCACGGAGGGCAGCATCTCCCAAAAAAAATTAAAAATTAAACAATCCCCTGGTGTGTTGTTCATTACAGCCGCTCGTACCACTTAGCCAGCGAGGCGAAGCCTCACATTACGCAACGCCCAACCAGGCCGTCCCGATTAACGGCCCTCCGGAGAGCGATCAGCGGGCGTGTGAGGGGGAGTCCCTCGTGCGGACCCACCGCCTCCCGTAAACAGCCCCCGATTCCGCAACAGGAAACGTGGCGCGGCGCCGTCCCGGCAAAGAGGCGCTTCTTAAAAGCTCAGAGCGCCCCACAGGCTCGCCACTCGCGCTCGAAAAGCCGGCCGAGGCCTTTCTCCCGCCCCGCTGGCTCACGGAGAGGCCCGTCCCGGGCTGCAGGGGGCGGTCAGAGACGCAGACACGCAGGCCCCCGCTGTTTGTTTCTGCTGGCTGCCCTACTGACCCCCCGCTCCCAGATATCAGGCCCCGCAGCGCTGACAGGAGCAGGGGACCGGGCGGAGCCGGGGGGGGGGTCTGATCCCGTCCCCTCTGGGGGTCCCGCGGTCTGGTATGCGGGGCGCTCGCTCCCCCGCCAGACGCCGCGCCTCGGGCCTCGGGCCACGCCAGCGGATTTAGGGAAACAATAACAAGCTCAGCAGCCAGACACAACACAGAGCGGCTGGGCTCAGCACCATTACGCCATTCACACACCCTGTCTGTACTGCCATTCACACACCCTGTGTCTGTACTGGGTACTGCCATTCACACACCCTGTCTGTCTGTACTGCCATTCACACACCCTGTGTCTGTACTGGGTACTGCCATTCACACACCCTGTCTGTCTGTACTGTCATTCACACACCCTGTCTGTCTGTACTGGGGTTCACATACACTGACTGTCTGTACTGGGGTTCACACCCTGTCTGTCTGTACTGGGGTTCACATACACTGACTGTCTGTCTGTACTGCCATTCACACACCCTGTCTGTCTGTACTGTCATTCACACACCCTGTCTGTCTGTACTGCCATTCACACACCCTGTCTGTCTGTCTGTACTGGGTACTGTCATTCACACACCCTGTCTGTCTGTACTGTCATTCACACACCCTGTCTGTCTGTACTGCCATTCACACACCCTGTCTGTCTGTCTGTACTGCCATTCACACACCCTGTCTGTCTGTACTGGAGTTCACATACACTGACTGTCTGTACTGGGGTTCACACCCTGTCTGTCTGTACTGGGGTTCACATACACTGACTGTCTGTACTGGGGTTCACACCCTGTCTGTCTGTACTGGGGTTCACATACACTGACTGTCTGTACTGGGGTTCACACACTCTGTTGTGCTAGTTTTCATTCATGTTGTGTTCAGGGGGCAGTTATGCCTTCTGAAACAAACTGAAAAGTCAGAATTCGTGACTGGCTAGGTCATCTCTACACGGCACGGTAATGCTGTGGCAATGCTCTTTTCACTAAAACTAACTGAGGGCAAACACTGCTACCCTGGCCTGCGGAAATAAATGGCTGAATTCCTGACTGTGATGCCACTTTTCACGCACTCGTACCAAATCTCACCACAGCGAAGACCACGGCGAGGCCTGGCGGGAAGGGGATGCGTCTGTACCGCGGCTGACCGTTCTCCAGCCACCATCTCACACACACACTCTGCACAGCCTGTCCGCACTGGAGCTGAAACCCCAGGGGAAGAGACCAGCAAACCGCTCAAATATCCCCTTTCCTTCTTTTACAGGGTTACACAGAAACAGAGCTTTTTCAGCGGGGTCAGATTTTCTAACCCTGACGTAAGCGAAGCAACCCAACACCGCGCATGAAGAGGGTAAAGAGATATTCTGTGACCACGCTACGGTTCCCCCTCCTGCAGCCTGGAAAGAATTAGCCACCTCCGTGAGACATTCTGCGGTATAAACCTCAGCCAGCGTTGCCAGATTTGGAAACGGTGAACCCGCCCAGAGCCATTTCTCCCCCCGCACAATAGCAGTAAAAAAAGTATCCCCATTTGGGTGGGAATCCGCCCAATCTGGCAACACACCAGCCCCAGCGCTCTTGCAGTCGGGGTCGGGGGGGTCAGGAGCGGAAAGCCGAAAACTCTCGCCGTCTTCTGAGCAGCCGAGCGCTCGCTAACTGCATCGGACAGGCCTTCCTGCCCCAGCAGGAGAGGAGCAGGGCAGACAGGGGGCCAGAGCAGGGCAGACAGGGGCCAAAGCAGGGCAGACAGGGGGCCTGTGCAGGGGGATAGCCTCAGTGCTAGGCCCCACAGTGCCAGGCTCAAAGCAGCGGCGAACAGGGGCTCGGCGCTCGTCCCCTTAAGCAAACGACGCGGCTTCCGTCCCCGTTTGAGGGCCCCGAAACTTCCCGCTGAAACCGACAGCAGCAGGACGCAAGCTCCCGAGTACCGAGCCCAGCTCCCCCCCCCCCCCCCCCCCACCCCGCGGCCTGCCGCAGCCCCGCAGGGATTCTCCGCCCGAGGCCTTTTAAGGCTAAACTCCGAAAGGGAAGCGTGTTGTTACCAGCGCGGGACGCTCACGAATCCGAAGGACCGGGGGAAAAGAGCCCGGCATTCTGTCTAACGTAAAAGCAGGTTCCCCCGCGGGTGTGGGGGCCGAGGGCCCGCGCGGCCCCTTACCTGGAGCCCCCGGCGCCTCAGGATGCTGGAGTCGTCCATGGCGGAGCTCCTCTTCGGCCCCGAGCGCTAAGGAGGCTGGGGGGGGCGGGGGGGGGGGGTCGCTGCGCGAGCGGACACTCGTCAGCTGGACCGGCGCGGGCGCTCCAGGGGGGCGCTGAGGGCCATGAAGGGGGGGAGCGACGCGGTAGCAGGTCCCAGACTCTGTGTGACTCTCAGACTCAGTCACTGTCCGCCGGTCAGCCGGGCGGTCGCTCTGCGGTCAGGCGGTCACTCTGCGGTCAGGCGGTCGCTCTGTGGTCAGGCGGTCACTCTGCGGTCTCCTCAAAAGGCCCCAGGTCCCGTTTCGAAGCGGGCGGGTCACCTCAGCACCTCCTCTCCCTGGCGAGTGTCTCCACGGGCCCAATTCATTCCTGCACCCCACAGCTCGGGGGAAATGAGGAGGTCAGTCTGAAAACCCTTCTAATTAGCTGCCCCCCGCGGAGATGAAAGGCGTCGCTCCTCAGAGTTTTTTGTTTTGGTTTTTTTGTTTTGTCCTGCTTCCTGCGTTTCAGGGCTGCCGTCCCGCCCGGGACTCCCTCCGCACGCAGCCCCGCCTGGAGGGGAGCTTCCCTCCCAAAAATCCCCCGAACCGCAGCGCAGGCAGAGAGAGGCCTGGCCGCATTCCACACGCAGGCGCAGACACGGCCGCCTCAGCTCAGAGAAACAACACCAGGGGGAAAATGGCTGCTGCTGCTGCTGCTTGAAGAGGCCCCCAGTCTGCTCCGGTGCTGCTTCTGCTTCTCTCTCCTCTCCTCTCCTCTTCTCTGCTCTTCTCTTCTCTTCTCTTCTCTTGCCAGCGCGAGGCTACGGGGGAGGATGTGAAGTGCGTGCGAGCTTCAGCCTGACTGAGCGTTTCTCTCCCTCCCTCCCTCCCTCTCTCTCTCTCTCTCTCTCTCTCTCTCAGCAGCACGTGTGTTCTGGAGCTCAGCCCACTCAGCACTTCTCCCATTCATCCAGAGAGCGCAGGCCCCTCCCACGCACACGCACTGAGCACGCTCAGTGCAGCGCCACTCCCGGGGCTCGCAGGGATCCTGGGGCTCGGCTGCCCCCCCCCCCCCCGCTTGTGTTTTCCCTCCCCAAACCCCCTCTCTCTGTCACACACAGAGCCGGGCTAGTGTGTGCGGGGGCCCTGCGGGGGACCTCACCAAAAACCCACCGAAGGAAACCAAGAGAAAGACAGCGTCTCCGGAAAATAAGACAACAACATGGAGGAGGAGGAGGAGGAGGGGGGGGTCTTCTCTTCAGTCTTGGAGCCTAATCGTACAGCACACAGTCACACGGTTCCCTCCAGAACGGCATCTGCTGATTGGCTGTCCGGTCGGATGCTTCTCTCCACGGAAACACAAAGAGCAGGAGCTGCTGTTCTGTTTTTCCGGCGCGCGTGTGCGCGGGCGAGAGGGAAACAGCCTGGGGGGGGGGGGGCGGAGAGGAGGGCACGGAGAGGCCGAGCGTCCGCAGCCCGGAAGCGGCCCCCGCGGGTTCCTTTCCTCTTCTGTTATCAGCGATCACAGGTGGAGCAGGAAGGAGGGAAAAAAAACCAAAACAAAAAGAGAAAGACAAAGAAAGAGGCGAGCGGCGGCGGCGGCTGGGAGAGCAGGTGGAAAGAGGCTCCGGCAGACGGACGGGGCCGGACCCCGACCCTGCTGCCTGCGGCAAGGAGCGCCGGCGGGGAGGGAGGCTGCGCTGGCACAGGCGCTGAGAGGAGCTGCTGTCACACTCGCGCCATCGCTTCCTCCTCCTCCTGTCCTCTCCTACTCTCTTCTCTTTCTCTCGTCTCCTCTGCTTCTCCTCTCTCCGCTGGCTCCTGCCGCCGATGCTGCTCCCCGGCTCGCGCTACAAAGGCGTGTTGGCGAGCGAGGTCGGCGCGGTGCAATCCGGCGGCCGCTATGAGCCGGCGCTCCGATCTCCCTCTCCTCCTCCTCCTCCTCCTCCTCCCCGAACGAGGAGCCGCCCGCCTCGGACGCGGCACAAAAGGAGCGCGAGCGTCTCTCTCTCTCTCTCTCCCGCGCGCCTCCTCCGCCGAGCGAGCGAGCGAGCGAGCAGCCGGCCGAAACAGAGAGCAGCTGGTGCTCCGATTCCGCTCTCCTCCTCTCTCTTCCTCTTCCTCTTTCTCTCTCTCTCTCTCTGTTTTCTCTCACGCGCCTGTCCTCTGCCTCCACCACACTGAAGCTGGCAGTACAGTACAGTGCTGCTCTGCTCTGCTCTCCCTGCCTCCAGCCAGCAGAGCTCCAACGGGAGCCTGGCCAATCAGGAGCGAGGGAGGCAGCAACGCGCACGCATGAAATGAATGGGAGAATCACAGAGCCCCGCCCCTCGCCTCTCACTGTCACCGCACACCTCTCATCTCCTTTTACTACCATCACGTCCCGGCCACACTACAGGGAACCGGTTAGCCTGCCCCTCTCTCTCTCTCTCTCACACACACACACACACACACACACACACAGAGCATACGCACATGCGCACACACCACACACACAGACACACACACACCATATGCACACACACACACACACACACACACACACACACACACAGAGCATACGCACATGTGCACACACCACACACACACACACACACATGCACACACACACACCACACACACACACATTGCCATACGCACACACACCATACGCACACACCACGCGCACACACGCACGCACACACACACACAGAATCTGTGGCCAGTGCTTTCTTATTATATTACAATGAATTAATCATGAGTCCACTGATGAGGGACCGAGCTGATTAAAAATTTATCAGCAATATTTGAACACAGTCAGCTGCTACTGTATGCTTTACAGCCTTTCCGCAAGTCTCTCCCCTGCAGACTGATCCGTGCTGGAGTTAATTACGTTTTTTATACACCTACAACTTCCGCAAGAGGACAGAAACTGCCAAATAAAATATGTCTTCAGCAGGAGGGCGCGCTGGACTGTTTCTGCTGGTGATACTGTGCAGTGCCACACAGGGCAGGTGGAGAGTTTTCTCCTCCCTTTCCACTGGAGCTCTTCTGCGCTCCTGATTCTTACATGGGATGCACACCCAGGCCAGGAAGTGGCACCCAGAAGACTAAAGCAGGACGGTGAAATCTTCACACGGCGCTGCAGACGTTATGGAGCGAGCCGGGGGGGGCCGGGGGGGCCTGGGGGGCTGTGCTCTGACTGAGAGACTGTGTCAGCACACAGCCGTGGGGTTCACCCCTGTCCCCCGCTCCACGGCCTCAGGGAAGCGGCTTAACAGCAGGGGGTGGGGCGCAGGGTGGGGGTGGGGGTGGGGCTGGGGCGCGGGGTGGGGGTGGGGGTGGGGGTGGGGGCGCGGATGGGGGGGGGGGGGGGGGGGGGGTGCGAGGACACAAGCTTTCTGACAACAGACGCCGAGAAATCACTCAACATTTTGTGTGAAATCACACAGTGTGTGTACTGAGAGAGAGAGAGAGAGCGAGAGAGAGAAGGGGAGGGGGAGAGAGCAAGGAGAAAGAGAGAAAGGAGACAGAAGGAGGGAGAGCGTGCGAGCGAGAGAGAGAGCGAGGGAGTGAGCAGGCGAGCCGGACCCCGGGCACACCACTTTCCACCACCCCCAACATGGCGGCTTAATTAAAAAAGCAGCCCCACTCCGCTCCGCTCCTGTACTTTATTAAGAGAGGTTAATTAAAGCGGCTGTCAGGCTGTGCAGCCGGGGGTTTTTGCCGAGCCCAGCATTTTCTCACTGGGTCCAGCGGCAGCCGCCCCCCCCCCCTTCCCCACGAACACCCACTAAGCGCTAAAAGCATGTTCCGCTTCCCGGCCAGGCTGCAGCCTGTGCGGTCCCATCAGTAAGGAGCGTGAGCGCGGGGCAGGGGTGACCTTACCCCCCCCGGCCTGGGACGCCACGCCCCCCCTCCCTCCCTCCACGCACGGGTCACCCCAGACAAAGGGGGCAGCCACGGAAACGGCCAGGCCTCCGTGGCCCCGAGGTGAAGGCGTGTTTCTGCAGCAGGAGCTGCGGGGTGCGGGTCGGTACTCCCCCACACGCACACAGAGCCAAACCCCATTCCTCAACGCCTAAAAAAAAAAAAAAAAAAAAAAAAAACGTTCCGACGGTCTAGGGCAGTCCCGGCTTGCAGGCGGCCGCGTCGGCCGGGTCCCGAAACGGGATTCCTTTCGCATTCCGCGCGCTCGGCTCGTGACTGGAGCGTCCGCTCGTAAAAACAGCCGCGCCCCCCCCCCCCCCCCCCCCCCCCCCCCCCCCCCGGGACCGCTTAACAGGGCCGCGTGAAAGAGAGCCCCCCCCCCCCCCCAGCGCCACCAGCGAGGAGAAACGAGCGCGACACCCCCAGTGTTATTTTTAGCGAGCGAGCCACACCTGATTTACGCATCGCGGGGGGGGGGGGGGCAGATAAGCGCATCGCGCTGAACGGCTGGTGTTTCACGCGGCTGCTTGGGCCGCGGCACTTAACTCCAGAGGAAAGATTTACTGAGCACCCGCCCCTCCCCCCCCCCCCCCCCCCCCCCAGTGGGCGGAGCGCACGTCGTTAGGGGCCGGGGAGAAACGACGGGGCGCTAATGAAATAACAGAGACGCTCCCCTGTCCCGGCACTTAACTCATCAAGCGCAGGGGCAGGGGGGGGGGGGTGACCCGTGCAGAGTGTCCCGCCACACGGGGGGTCTCCTTTCGGCTTTCTCTGGGTTAGCAGAGCGCGAGGGCGTGGGCTGGGGGGGGGGGGGGGCAGGGTAGTGAAATGGGTAAAGAACAAGCCTTGTCTTGTAACATGACGGTCACAGGTTCGATTCCCGTGTAGGACACTGCTGTTGTACCCTTGAGCAAGGTGCTTGCTTCAGTACATATCCAGCTGTATAATTGGATGCAATGTGAATGTTGCGTAAGTCGCTCTGGATAAGAGCGTCTGCTAAACGCCTGTAACACAATGTAACGTAACGTGTAATGTTACGTAATGTTATGTAATGTTATGTAATGTTATGTAATGAGGGGTTTTAACAGGCCTGTGAGTGGCTGAGCACAGAGAGGCCTCCTTCCACCCACACCAATATCACAGCACAAAAAAAAAACAAAAACAAAAAAACTAAACGTCCCCTCAGAGAAGGCACCAGGGGCCAGGGGGGGAAATCAGACACCCAACAAACACCCAACGTGGGACAGAGTGCCCTGGGCGGGGGGCAACCTCGGGGACCGCAGCAGGGCATGATGGGAGGAGGCCGTATCCACACAGGCACGCGCAAACGGAGGAGGACAGGAAGAGCAGCTCGCCGCCCAGCCGGCCAGCGGCTAATGGAAGCCGGAGGAGTGGATAACCAGCCGGCACCGTGGAAACAGGGCCATCCTCACGGCTCCGATAACAACTTTACGACCGAATCGACATGCAAAAAGCGCTCCCCGGGGGGGGGGGGGGGGGGGGAATAATAAATTGGCTGTTAGCCTGAGGAGGAGCAGGAGGAGGAGGAGGAGGAGGAGGAGGAACGCGCACGTCTAAATTCAGAGCGCAGGCTGCTTTATGGAGGGTACTCTGCCACCACAGAAGCGATCAGAAGCTTCTTCCCACACGGCATTATGCAGACGGTTAGCGGTTAGCGCCGCGCTCGCTCTCCCGAGGCAGAGCGAGGCGAGGCGAGGCGAGGCGAGGCCGTAAATTAATAATGAAGCTATTTTTTCGCGGGCCGACTTTCTCCCGATGTTCACACGGAGCCCTCGCGCGTCCCTGTCGCAGCACGGGACAGGAGGGCCGGTAAAGATTTGATTAGGGAACGTGCGGGAGGCTCGATAGCGAGCGCACGCAGACACGTTGCGCCCGTCCTGTAAGAGCTCAGGACCTGGGGCTAAAAAAAAACGCTCAGTCTAATCAGGCCTTCCGGAGCCTTCTGTAGTTCCTCAGCACTTCCGAGCCCCGATCTGGGGCCGCCCCACTGAGCGCGTGCAGAGCCGGCAGCCCGCCGCAGTAATCACACCAGCGCACGACTGCGAAGACGAGCTGCGATCTCAGGCGTCCACAACGGCCGCTCTGTTTCCTTCGCCTCGGCTCTGACCCGTAACGTGCCTTCTGGCTGAAGAGGGCTCCTTCCTGTGTTAAACAGGAAGTCACGGCTCTGCTCCTCCTCAGGCCGCCGTCGGCTCAACTCCTAAAAACGAGAGAGGCGGGACAGAACGGCCTCTCTTACCGCCGCTCTGCCAACGTATGAAGAGGCCGGCTTCCTTCATGATGACCCGGGACGCAGCGAACGCCAACGTGAGAACGGGAGGTAAGTTTGTGCCGCGAGCGGATCGGCGTAGCGCTCCTCTTCCTCTCATTTGACGCTCGGCTGCGCGTGACTGCGCGTGACTGCGCGTGACTGCGCGTGACTGCGCGTGACCGTGCTCGCCGCTCGCTGCCACCGCCGAGGGCGTGTGCGCTCGCCGCTGACGGACGCGCCAAAAAAACGGCGTGTCCGTCAGTGGAGGAAGGCCCCGCCCTGCAAACAGGAAAATACCCAGCAGGCCAAGCGGACCTCAGAGGAGGCTGCGCAGAGGGGGCTTTCCTGAGGGAGGGATCAGGGAGGACACACAAGGGGACTGACGCAGCCATTTGTGTTGCTTAGAGACTTCCTGCCCGGGAGAGGAAGTCACAGCCATGGTTGGAAACATCAAAAAAAATCCTGATTCCAAGTGGGAAAAAGAATGGAGGTGAAGGCAGCTCTTGCTGCAGAGTGTGTGTGTGTGTGTGTGTGTGTGTGTGTGAGTTCACACTGATACGCACACAAAGCGACACCAACCTGGACGAGTGTGAAACTGCAGACGGCCGGCTCAGCTTCGCGAGGTTGCGCGGTAAAAAGCCTCGCGGAGATTAACAGCCACGTGTAAATCAGTAAGGGGAACCGAGAAGCCCGTGAGTGAAGAACAGAACAGAACGGGGGGGGGGGGGGGGGGTGTTTATTGAATGTCCAGTGATTTGCTGGCACAGGGCAGGACATTGAGAGACGGCAGAGCTGGGGAGTCAATTCAATCTCCCCCCCCCCCCCCCCCCCCCCCCCCCCCCCACCCCCCCACCCCTAATAAGTGAGGGCTTTCAGATATGGCCAAACAGGATTACCTCATCCCTCCTTTCTGTGGGGGACTGCAGCGCGCCCCTGTGATCCTGCTGGAGGCTCTCTCTCCACTCTAAACGAATTAGCAGATCTCCTGAAACCGACAGCCAGCCCTCCCGTCCAGACGCGGCTAAACTAATCTGCTTCCGCGCTCCACCAGCGCTAACCCTCTCACCGAGCTGGAGAACATTCGTCCTCAAATATGGCAGCGAAGCAGTTCTCCCCCCCCCACCCCCCCACCCTCTCCCCTTGAGTCCACTATGACATCTATCATAGGGAAAGAAAGAATATCAGATTAGCCACATCCTTAACTCGTTTAAAAAATCTCAGTGCTGTTCTTTCCAGAAGGTTCCATCTCACAATGCAGCTAACACAAGCCTACCGAATCTTGAGAGGCAGCCATGCTTGTGTTTTTTGATTCAGGAACACTGGGACTGCAAGGAAAAGGAATTTAAAAGAGCTTTTATATTCAGAAGGAAAAATATCTGTATTGAATAACATTCTGGGCTACGTGCAGCGCTATTCGCTTGTTTGCTTCCCTTCAGCATTTCATTTACCATTTAGAATTCTTTAGAATTCTCACTTGGGTTGGACGTTTGAGCACTTAAGGCATTTCATGCCTCAGCTTAATCAATACTGACCCATTAATGAACGTAGCACAGCGTCGCCGCGGTTGCCAGGCTAACAGGGAAGAATAAAAATATGGACAGGGCTGGGAAAGAGAATGGGTGACCATGAGACCTGCTGCTAATGACTAGATATAGGTAACAAAAGCCATTCAGTCATCCCTTACTTAATCCACCTCCATCTGCAGAGACGCATTCCAAACGGCCATTTTCTCCCCTCCGTGCCATCTGACTCGGTCCGCATTGACAGTGTTGTGAAGGTCATCTTTTATGACAAACACAAAATCACATCCATCCCTCACTCAGCTGAACACGGATATTGTATGGTTGTTGTTGTTTTTGTGCCTGTGCCTGTACACTGAGGCGTGCTGGCTGCATGGATCAGGCTGGGTCTCGTCCTTCCCCTCGTCTCCCCCTCACTCGCATCAGTGATGTCACAATGCTTCTCTACCTCGCCTGTCCACTTCCATGGACGCTTCCCCCTGATTGGCTGCTTACAGGCTTTTTTTTTTTTTTAACCTCATCCTCCTTAACGTGCACGATGTGTCCCGTGCTCCTCAACCTCACCTCTCTGAGCTTCCGTTATGTCGGTCACACCTGCCAGCCGTGCGTGTTATAGTCACGGGTTCGGCCGCATCCCATAATCCACCTGGGCGCGCACCTCCATCCTCTTTAAGTCAGCCCCTCTGCTCTCCACCCAGAGCGTTAGCTTCCGAGCGCTAACTCACACAGCTAAGCCCGGGCTTTCTTCGCACGCACTCTTCGCCCTGATATCCCCCTCTTCCTCCATTCCGCCCAGACTCATTCGTCCGCTCACACACTCCACCTCCTTTTCATTTCAACTGATTCACTCGCTTCAGTCCTCCTTTTCATTTTTCCCCGTCGACTCACACCAATAAACCATCGCTTTTCTTCTTCTAGCGTCTCCTTCAGCCCCCCCCTCCTCCCCCCCGTCTCCCCAGTGCCACGCAGCCCAGCTGGGGGACAGCGGGGTGAGAACAGCGGAGGCGCGTCCGCTAAAATGGCGGGGGACGCGGTGCGAATTTGGGACATCGCTAAGAGGCGTGACTCAACATTCCAAACGGGAGAGCGCTGAAAGCACCTGAATGAAAACACTGAAGTACCAGACAGGAAAAGAAAAACACCTGTCACAGGAACTGATGCTGATCAGACCAAGGTCTCCCTTTTGTGTGCAAGGCTACCGTATCCATGGTATCTATACTGAAATACCGCTTTCTTAGGGCCTGCATAGGGATTTTGAGCTTTTGAATCCCGTCCAAGGCCTTCTCTTGAATCTGTCAGACAGTAAAGACGTTGTCCTCTGATCCTTCATCCACGTCAGTGCAAGTAGCGACGTGCAGATCTTCACTCCTCCCTTCCTCTCTGGAACTCTCGCTCTTCCAAACGCCACCCCCCCCCCCCAGGCTCGTATTTCTGCCCTCTAGAAACAGCCATCTCCTCTCGTGGTCACCACGGCGACAAGTGGCACCCGAACCCCTGCTTCTCTTTGTATGGGGGCATTACAGTGAGCTGATGGGGGGAGAGATGAGTGAGGCGGATAGACACAGCGGCTCAGGCAGGTGCAGCGCATTATCTGCGAAAATTACCCACAAGCACACGCTCACACGCACGCGCACACACACACGTCAAAGGAAGGGACTTGAGATGCCATTATAAATGAAAGACAGATTTAAAACCACAGGCTATTGTTGTTGAAAAAAAAAAAGAGGATGCAAATTTTGCATAACTTAGGTAGCATGCAGCAGGAATCAATGCAGCCAGGGCGCGAGACAAAAAGAACTGGATCACACCCATAAGCTCCGCCCCTGCCGCTAACACACGGTCAGAACCCACGCGCTGGCAGGGAGACACAAAGACAGAGACAAACTCCAGCTCCCTGCATCTCCCGCCGTGCAGCATCTGCACGACCTGCCTCAGACAGACCACAGACTCCCTGGGGCCGCTGCGAGCGCCCTCATTGGCTAATTACACTTCCACCGTGAGGGGGAGGGGCAGGACAGAGCAGGGCTGAGGGGGTGGGGCGGAGCAGGGCTGAGGGGGCGGGGCCGAGCAGGGCTCAGGGGGCAGGGCGGAGCAGGGCTGAAGGGGCGGGGCAGAGCAGGGCTGAAGGGGCGGGGCAGAGCAGGGCTGAGGGGGTGGAGCAGGGCTGATGGGGCGGGGCAGAGCAGGGTTGAAGGGGCGGGGCAGAGCAGGGCTGAGGGGCGGGGCAGAGCAGGGCTGAGGGGGCAGGGCAGAGCAGGGCTGAGGGGGCAGGGCAGAGCAGGGCTGAGGGGGCGGGGCTAAGCAGGGCTGAAGGGGCGGGGCAGAGCAGGGCTGAGGGGGTGGAACAGGGCTGAGGAGGCGGGGCAGGGCAGGGCTGAGGGGGCGGGGCAGAGCAGGGCTGAAGGGCGGGGCGGGGTGGAGCAGGGCAGAACACACATGCATAGGATACATTCCAAGGCCGTCAGAACCAAACACCCCAGCTATAGTACAGGTCTGCAATCACACAAAATTTAAAAAGTCGTGGGTGGGTAATGGAAAATATTTTAACACGCAGCGTTTGTGAAGAGACACGGGCTGAGTCTCATTATTAAGCATTAAAAACACAACGCCGTTCCCTTCTTGCTATTGCCTAACCCCTTAACATGCCACACAACCACACATAAACACTCACATAAGCTGCAGCCAAACCACAGGCCGTGTGCCACTCAACAGCCGTACACACACAGGCCAGCTACAGACGGCTCTGCGGACCGTGTGCACTGCGGCAAACCAAAGCTTCTGCACTAACGGCACAGAAACAATGTGGCTTCCCCGGCTGCGGTGTCAATGAGCCACACGGACAGGGCCGAAACACACAGAGCAGCGCTTTATGCCAGAGAAACACAGCAGCGCGTTCTTATCGCCTCTCACACGGTCTGAGTGTACCACAGCACTGCCTCTCAGTAACACAGCTGTGAGGGAAAGTAGGGCCCTCTAACGCCGATGTGGAAATCACTGAGCGTTTCCCAGACATGGTGGGGGGGGGGGGGGGGGGGGGGGGGGGGGGCTGTGGGGTGGGGTCATACCAGCAGCAATCGTGCGCCCGTTAAAAGCATCGGCGTGAAACAAATCCGATAGTTATTAACGATGATGAGGGCGATCGATCGGCGCGCGGTTAGCACGTGATGCATCAGGGGAAACGCGACGCAAGGCTCAGCTAACGGCCCGGCAGAAACGCGCGGGCCGGGGGGGGGGGGGGGGGCGGGGGGGGGTCCGCCCAGCGGAGCGGCGGTCGATACGCCGCGGGTACGGCCCGTCTGACCCAGCAGCGCCGCGGCCCGACCCGCCCGCCCGGCGACGCTGCTAGCCGACAGGTCCCCTCGTCCCCCGTGAGGGACACGGGCTCCGTGGTGTGGGTGTCGGGTTCAGGACGCAGGACGCAGGCCTCGCAAGGCGGCTTGGTCAGCTTCCTCGGAGCGGAGGAAGGAGAGGGGGAGAGAGAGAGGGAGAGAGAAAGGGAGGGACAGGGAGAGAGAGAGGGAGAGGACAGGGAGAGAGAGGGAGGGAAAGGGAGAGAGAGGGAGAGAGGGAGAGAGAGAGAGAAAGGGAGGGACAGGGAGAGAGAAAGTGGGAGGGAGAGGGAAGGAGAGAGAAGGAGAGGGGAGAGAGAGAGAGAGAGAGAGAGAGAGGGGAGGGAGGGAGGGGCGAAAGAGAGAGAGAGAGGGAGAGGGAAAGGGAAAAGGAGAGAGAGGGAGAGGGACAGAGAGAGAGAGGGAGGGAGGCCAGGGGGAAAACAGAGAGAGAGAGAGAGAGAGAGAGAGAGCGAGACGGAGGGAGGCCAGGGGGAAAACAGAGAGAGAGAGAGAGAGAGAGAGAGACGGCCCTTGGGCTGACTTCACCCTGTTAATGTGATTGATAGGGGACATTAGAGCCTGCGCACAGAACAGCACACTAAGCCGCCCCGAGAATAAATCAAGAAAGCAAGAAATGTCGTCATACAATTAGAAAGCTAATATGCGGGCCAGCTCTCTTAATTAAAGCGCACTCGTTTAGCAGGGGGAGGGGGCGGGGCCTGCGGGGGGGGGGGGGGCCCTCAGTCCCTCATTTACCAGAGTGCAGCTGCTCTGTGTCCAGCGCTGATCCAGCAGCACTGTGCCTCTCACTGTGAGAAGTGCACCAGCACAGCACTGCCCCCTGCAGGGCCCAGCCATTTACCCAGGGGGAGTGCTCTCATTAAAAGAGTGAGAAGAAACACATGCGTGTGTGTGTGTGTGTGTGTGTGTGTGAAAGACAAAGTGTGTGTGTGTGTGTGTGTGTGTGTGAGTCAGTGTCAGTGTGTGTGTGTGAAAGACAAAGTGTTTGATGTGTGTGTGTGTGTGTGTGTGTGTGTGTGTGTGTGTGTGTACCTCTCAGACCCTTTCCCGCACTGCAGCACTAGCATCCCGTCCTAAGGATTTCAGAGCCGTTTCTCTCACAAACTGAACCCGTTTAGCTTCAGACTGGACTTTCGTATTTCTGTCACCTCGTCAGTTTGTGTGCGTCGATACCCAGCCAGGGCAGAGTGCTGCGGATCAGACACCCCGAGCCTTAAGAAGCAGACCAGACTTTAGGAGAAAGACCCGCGGGGACTGACTGGTGTACGCGGACATCAGACGCGTATCGGACGAGACATCGTGTTCCACCGTTTAAACAGGAACAGCCGCAGCACTGCGAACAGCAGCAGCACTGCGAACAGCAGCAGCACTGCGAACAGCAGCAGCACTGCGAACAGCAGCAGCACTGCGAACAGCAGCAGCACTGTGAACAGCCGCAGCACTGTGAACAGCAGCAGCACTGTGAACAGCAGCAGCACTGCGAACAGCAGCAGCACTGCGAACAGCAGCAGCACTGCGAACAGCAGCAGCACTGTGAACAGCAGCAGCACTGTGAACAGCAGCAGCACTGTGAACAGCAGCAGCACTGTGAACAGCAGCAGCACTGCGAACAGCAGCAGCACTGCGAACAGCAGCAGCACTGTGAACAGCAGCAGCACTGTGAACAGCCGCAGCACTGTGAACAGCAGCAGCACTGCGAACAGCAGCAGCACTGCGAACAGCAGCAGCACTGTGAACAGCAGCAGCACTGTGAACAGCAGCAGCACTGTGAACAGCCGCAGCACTGTGAACAGCAGCAGCACTGCGAACAGCAGCAGCACTGCGAACAGCAGCAGCACTGTGAACAGCCGCAGCACTGCGAACAGCAGCAGCACTGCGAACAGCCGCAGCACTGTGAACAGCCGCAGCACTGCGAACAGCAGCAGCACTGTGAACAGCAGCAGCACTGTGAACAGCCGCAGCACTGCGAACAGCCGCAGCACTGCGAACAGCCGCAGCACTGTGAACAGCCGCAGCACTGTGAACAGCAGCAGCACTGGGAACAGCAGCAGCACTGTGAACAGCAGCAGCACTGTGAACAGCCGCAGCACTGTGAACAGCCGCAGCACTGTGAACAGCAGCAGCACTGTGAACAGCAGCAGCACTGTGAACAGCAGCAGCACTGTGAACAGCCGCAGCACTGTGAACAGCAGCAGCACTGTGAACAGCAGCAGCACCGCGCAGCCTGAAGAGCATAACAGTGAGAGCGCACGCACGGCACTGCAGAGGGAGAAGCAGTGTGCTGAGGAACCCTAATAACGCCACGCTTCCTCAGGTGAAAATGAGAAGCATCGCACCGTGGGGGGGGGGGGGGGGGGGGGGGGGGGGCGGAGGCTCGGGGGAGGGCGTACGGGGACGGGACGGTGCGTGCGTTCCACAGTGTTTACAGGGAGAGCCGCTGGGACCTGCGGCCCAAACTAAACTAAGACCAGGTCAAAACCTAGTATACGGCTGGACCGGCCGACCAATGGTGTGACTTCATTACTCTGCCGATCAATGGTCAGACACTCACTCAGTCAGTCACAGACATTTGCATTTTTAGGGCTGGCCCCGCTGTTGCGGTCCAGCCAAAAAGTGTGTGTCCACCCCCAAGAGCGCAGGCAGCAACAGCCATGAGGGTCACCTACAGCACAGAGACTCACTGCACCAAAGGGAAGTGTTTGGAGAGCTCACCCAGGGCCTCTGTGCACCGTCAGAATGACTGGATCTTTGGTTGTATGGCTGATTCTGTAGAACGATTCTAAACCTCCCCACCTCCAACTCATACTCCTGAACTGCTGACACTGAATCCATTTGCACATTGCATCTATCGCATATTTCAGTGTCAGGTACAGGGGCATGCAGCCAGTGAGCTTTAACGGGAAGAGGTCGTCTTTCTCCACTTCCTTTACTATCTGTAACGTGCCAAAAAACATCAACACCTGATGTAGTAACTGGCAATACGAAAGCGTAGCATTTAAGAATCACTGGAAGGACTCGGTATACGCATTTGGATTTCAATTCTGAATGGTGAAAACTTTCCAACAGGATATACCCGGGTCAGTGAGGCACAGCACTGAGCAGGTGTCCCCAAACCACCTCCACACACTTCACCTCTCCTCTCCTAACCCCAGCGTCTGGCTTCTGTCCCATAACCCTGCCCCACACGCACATCCCCCCCCCCCCCCCCCTTCGAGGAAACAGAGCACACAGCTTTTGTTTGTTTGCGGCGCAGTGAACAGCGTGGCAGGCGGGTCTGTGGGAGAAGGGACTGTAGGGTAAACGCGGTCTTCTGAAACCCGCGGGCAGGCAGGACAGCCGCTAATTACCTCCAAGCAATTAACTGCCCCGAAAGTGGCTGCCTCGTTAACATCGTTTATTACCCTGTCCAATCAATCACTGCAGCAATTAAAGACAATTGATCACTAAAAAGCTAGGGTCAGTCAGGCCAAGGGGGGGTGGAGGGGTGGTGGTCAGTCTTGGGGGGGGTGGAGGGGTGGTGGTCAGGCTTGGGGGGGTGGGGGCATGGTGGTCAGGCTGGGGGGGGTGGAGGGGTGGTAGTCAGGCTTGGGGGGGTGGAGTGGAGGGGTGGTGGTCAGGCTTGAGGGGGGGGGGGCATGGTGGTCAGGCTGGGGGGGGGTGGTGGTGGTCAGGCTTGGGGGGGGGGGGGTTGGACAGGCTGGTTGAAAAGCCACTTTCCTTCACACCAATTTCTGTTCCTTAGAAACTCCTGCTGTTTGCAGTCTGTGATGGTCCCATGTTCTCCACACTGGACTCTTTCCACTCCCATTCGCACCACAGAACACCAGGCCCAGCAGGCTCACTGAAATACGGGAAAGGAATGAGAAACGTCGGCGGTGAGCTCAGCGTCCCGAGCCGAGCTAAACTCAGCGTCCCGAGCCGAGCTAAACTCAGCGTCCCGAGCCGAGCTAAACTCAGCGTCCCGAGCCGAGCTAAACTCAGCGTCCCGAGCCGAGCTAAACTCAGCGTCCCGAGCCGAGCTGAACTCAGCGTCCCGAGCCGAGCTAAACTCAGCGTCCCGAGCCGAGCTGCGTCTGACCTGCGCGTCTCGCGCTCGCGCAGCTTCACGCATTTACAGCGAGCGCAAACGACGGAGAGCAGCGCCGGCGTTCGCTCCCCCGCTCTGCTCAGATTAAGCAGCGGAAACAGCGCCTGTGAGCACCGCACGGCAGCTCCTCATCCTCCAGAGCTAATTATCCAGGAGAGGAGTTCGCTCTCCCTCCTCGAGTCACATGACACACCCCCGATAGCAGCCACTGGAATAACCAGGGGAAAGGGGCTCCATTTAAAAGCGGTGTGGAAAGTGCTGCTAATACAAAACGCACCCGCAGTGACGGATTTCAGGGTATGAACAAAACAACACTGCAGTACCGTAACCACAGCTGTTGATTTGTTTTCCGCGCTAACGCTATCAGAAGCGAGCGAGGCCCCCGACAGCCTGACGTTGAGAAACACGCAGAGGATGAAATGGTTCTGGAGCTCCTGAGGAGCCCGGAGAACTGTGTGTCTGTCCCTTAATTCTCACCTACGGAAGCGGCAGAACGGAACAGAGGCGAAAGCTGCCCTCCATTCTGACTGACAGAGGAACCTTCAAACACGAGGGGGGGGGGGGGGGATGGGAATGAAAAACAGCGAATCAATTCTCAGAGAAAACACATTTATACCGCCCCCCCCCCCCCCCCCCCGCCCCACCCTACAGTTGCCAAGGAAACCCTGCGTGTCTTTTGTCCCCGTCCGCATTCCATGCAGAAATAGATATGATCAAGCGGACGCCGTGGCAACGAGATGGAATGGCGTCGGGGCGTGTCATCGGGGCCATGCCTCACCGCGGCTGCTGAACCGACCGCAGCTGGGCTGGGGAGGAGCTGGCTCGGGTCACACCGCGGCACACGGGTCACACACCGTATGACCGGTGAGGAGGAGGAGGGGTTTAAGAACAAAGGCGCTACCGTACAAGCACAGTTTCCCAGACGTGCTGCGCAGCGACACTCACTCCTGGTTAAGGAAGCCATTCTGGCTCTGCGACTGCCTCCAGCCCGCTTGGCTCCGCCCCGGCAGGGGTCACACGCGGCTGGCTCCCGACCGGACCCCCCCGGCCCCCGTGGCACGCCGCCCTCACGCCACGCTGGGAGGCTGGGTTTGGGCAGCTTATGAGCGCGAGCAGGTTCGGGCCGAGGAAGGGCCGCGTCTGAGCGGAGAGGCAGCGGGAGGGAGGAAGTAGGTCACGGCGGATGAGACCGGGGAGGCGTGTCATCGATCTGCCGGCGGCGTCCATTTTCACGGGGAGGCCGCTTCATTAAGCACAGCGCTGAAGCGTCACATCCAGGCCTCCGGTTTTTTTGGGATTTTTAAAGAGGCAGGAAGGCGACGGGCTGCGGGGTGCTACAGGAGAGCTAGCGCCCGCTGCGTGTGTCACACCCGCCGGCCCGGGGACAGATCGGTTCCGGACCCGTCCCACCGATGAGTTTACAGCAGGGGGAACAGCCCGTCCTCATTCCCAAACACCCCCCCGCCCCCCAGAGCTCCGCTACAACCCGCTGCAGTGAAAATGACACACTCCTCACCCCCAGGGGCGAGACGTCTCCCTGTCCCCAACACCTTAAAAGCCCACAGCGCGTTGAACGCACTGCGTATTCCAGACTCCACACTTCTGTTCTCCGTGTAACTAAGACAAACGGTTCTGCAGATAAAAGATCTTTCTACATTCACACAGACTCTCGCGCTGAATGAAGGTCATTCCATTCGAGATGCTTGTCAATTGTAGGGCTTGAAACAAAAAAATAAATAAATGCAACTTGTAGCTAACATACCGCCCTTAACAAAAGGCATTCAGTGACTACCATTCTGCAACACCGGAACAGCATTTCACAACCAAAACAAAAAGCATAAGCAGTAACCGCCTCCACACAGCTCGCCAGGCAGCACCTGAGACAAACGCTTCACTCTGAAGATGCGCCAGCCACGAACCCAGCCGAGGCGCGGTCCAATCTCCCCGTCTACCGTCTAGACCAAAGCACGGGGGCCATTTTACAGCCTTGCTTCTCCTGAGAGCCTTCGGCTGACTGTGACGGCAAAGAGCACGACGCTACGGCTCTCCCCAGCCGCCCACGCCCTCCCGCACACGATGAGGGCAGCCTTACTAGACCCGCGCGCGCCGAACTGCGCCCCAACTCTCGCCATCGGCAGGAACAGAACGGGCCGGGGCTTGTGCTCCAGGCCCCAGATTAGGGGAGAGAGAGAGAGAGCAGAGAGGATTTCGGCTCCAGACCCACGGGGTCTGATCCAAGCACATTCCCACCCGGAGGAATCACCATATTTGGGTCAGACGCGACACCCTGCGTGGAGGAGAGGGAGACATTAATCCCCGCTTCTCCTCCTCCTTCACAACGACAGGGGTGATGTCAGAGCGGGGGGGGGGGGGGGGGGGGCGCGATCGATGTGAGCGGGAGGAGGGTCAGAGGTCACGGTGCTGCACAGGCCTGTCTCCAGCACGGAGGCTCCACAGATACGGAGCGGATCTTAAATCCTTCCGGCTCCCTCTCTCTCTCTCGCTCGCTCGCCCCCGATCGCAAGCCTTTCCGAACGCCAGCGCCCACCGCGGGACAGGAACGCGTCACGGGGAGAGCGGCCAATCGGGCGAGGCGCATTAGCCACGCCTCCTCGCTGTCAGCTCACACGTGCGGAGAATGAAACGGCGCCTAGCGATGATGTCATCGCTCAAAGGCAATAGGCAGCGAGCATGTGGGGGCCACATTTGAGCTGGGACAACAGAGCCCCATTCACTGTAGCGCCCGCCCCCCCTCGCCCCCCCCCCCCCGTCCTCCAGGACACGCCACTTCAAACACACAGTCTGCACTTCCTTTATGGCTCCCGTCTTCAAAGGGGAAAAGGAGAGCAGGCCTGCTTTGCAGAAAAGGGTTTCGGTTAAAGTCTTAACCTCGACTGTGTGATCTCTTTAAGGGAGGGGGGGGGGGAAATGAGCCACAGCAGTCGATGAGTAGCCCGGGGCCGTGAATAACGTTCTGCTGTGTCTCCAGCCCCCGTGCTCCAAATGCGCAGCGATGCCCAGCAGAAGGATTTCATTTTTCATACGCACGTACCGGTTATCTGGACTCCGTCCAGCAGGGGTCACTGAGGGGGCGGAATGAGCTGGCAATAACACAACATATATTTTTAAAAAGCGTAATTAACTATATTTGTACAGTGTGAATTGACTCACGCCGTACAAATATAGGTACAACATGTTTTTCCCGCCTACACGTTGTAGACCTTTCCCTTTTAGAAAAGAGAACCAGTCCACTAATATTATGAATATATGTTTACTTTGTCAGGTCCACTGTGCCTCTGAGAGTCTTGGAATGCTTTACTGTTCAATCGGCAGGGGTGCATTTTAAGAGCTTACACAGCAGCCGAAAACTGGTCACCGCTGATTCCACGATAAAGGCTGGCCCAGAGACCCAGAGCAGACACCCTCACCTACACGCATTAAAGCTTAACCCCAGACAGCCTGCGAACGACTCGATTACTAACAAACAGGCGAATACAAACAAAACGCAGCCAAAACTACTAGCCAAACAAACCCTGATCTTTTTATGAGTCTTACACACATATTTTATATTACATTTGTATTATATTTATTTGAGATTAAGAGACATGTTATCTTTATGCCTGGGAAACCAAAAAGCCCCAAAAAGGCTCGGTCATTCCGGGCAAACCTGACCTGACTCGAGGAACAGCAGATAAGATCGCTCCTGGAAAACATGAGCACACACTGAGTGTGCGGAACAGAGCAAAAACAAGCTTAGGTTACAGAAACCAGAGAGCCAGAGATATCCAATTACCAGCCTGCGTTAGCATTTGTGCCCGCGCTAAGTGCGTTTCATACAGGACTAATGCAATTGGGGAATGCCAAAGAAGGATTTAGAAACTTCATGAAGGAGGCCTGGGAGGTGGTGGTGGTGGTGGTGGTAGGTGGGTGGGGTGGGGGGTAGTTGGGGTACAGATGAGGGAAATAATTCATGAAGTGTGCCAACGATCATAATAATCCCTTGGCAGGCAAGCACACAGCTTCACATCATTTTAAGGACATGAACTTTAAGGACGTGAATTCAGAAGCCTTAAAAAAGCTGGAAAGCAATCCATGCTATTACAAAAGACAAATCAGTCAAATTAACAGATTATTTCAGCTACGTCCAATGCGCGATTTGGCCACATTGCAGATCTGTAATCCTGCATTGCTCATATGAACATCAAAAGGCAATAAAATCATGACTTTTGAATAGGTGTCATCCTCAGAGTTTGGTCCATATCCACTCCGGCGACTCCCTGCTGCTCAGCTCTCGAGTTTCCGTGGCCCAAAAAAACAAAGCCCAGCCCTCATCTCCAGGTTGGGCGACTCTAAATATAGAGGACAAAGCTATTTGGGGAAAACAGGCCAAGCAGAGCACGGAAAAAAAAAAATGCGCTTGAAAAAAAAAAAGAGTCCCAAAAAAGCAGAAAGTAGGTATAATTGTTTGCTTTTACTTCCTGCCCTCCACTCCAGAAGCAGAGAGAGTGGACTGCGAACTGCTGAAGTAAACCATCAGAAAACAACCAAGTCATCTGGCAAAATATTTACTCCTTTCTCAGTCCGGTTAGATCACTGAAAAGCAAGCATTACCCAAGCCTGCTGCATAACCTCTCCAGCCTGACATTAATATTGGACTTTGTCAAAAAAAAAAACGTAACAAACAAACAGACCGCGATTACACACGCACATCTCCTGACGCAGTTTCTCTAACTCAATAATGCGGCCGTGCTGGAGGACCAGGGATCTGCAGCCTCATCGCCGGGCCTGAGTCTAACGTGACTCAGTGCTGCTGCAGCACGTCTCTTTATCAGAACCAGCGCCGGTGCCAGAACACCGCGGCGGAAGAGCCGCCTGCCCGCTCGCCTGCCCGCCCGCCCGCCTGCCCACCGGCCTGCCCCACCGGCCCACCTTCCCCAGCGCACCGGACCGGCACGGTGGCATATATCTGGGCCTGTATCTGGGCCTGTATCTGGGCCTGTATCTGGGCCGAGCCTGGTTCTCCGTGCAGCAGAACCCCGCTCACGCAGCCTCTTTGAGGCCGGCACCTCCAGCGCTGAAAAGATCAGGCCCCCCGGACCACCTCAGCCACAGCCTCGGGCTCAATAACTCAGGGGCTGGAGCCGAGTTTGAGGCCCTTCTTATGTCCTTATCATTTACATGCTCTGGTGTGCACTCCACAAAGAACACAGGGACCTCTTCAGAGAGGAAAGGGTTGTTAAGTAAGATGCACAGAAAGGTTTTTAGACCCTTTAAAGTGCGCTTTGGCTTATGTCCTTACAGCAGGAGGACGGGCTCTCACTCACAGACAGAAATACAGTCATTCAGCTCCAGGCTCCATGTTAAACAGGCTGAGGTCTGGGTCTACGGCTTCATGCTTTATATGTTTTATAGCCCCTTAACTGCAGGGCCCCCGAAGCGTTCTGGACCTTTCCGTGATGGGGTGTCTCACATGGTTGGGCGGAGCCTTCCCGGGACGCCGCGGCGATATCGTTTCGCATTTTCGTGCGGTCACGGCTTCACGCGTCGTACACGCCGAGGCGAGAGCGCTGTCAATCACAGCGCCCCCCCCCCCCCCCCCCCCCTGTCCCCGCCCCCCCCACACCGTCCCCGCCCCGCGGAAATCCCCCGAAGGCGACGGAGCGCCGCAGAGGGACGCAGCTGCGCAGAAAACAGAGCGCTTCTCTCCATGTCTCTTTCTCTCCATCTCTCTCTTTCTCTCTCACACTCTCACTCTCCCTCTCTCCCTCTCTCACTCACACTCTCTCTCTCTCTCACACTCTCACTCTCTCTCTCTCACTCACACACTCTCTCTCTCTCCCTCCCTCTCTCTCTCACACATTCTCTCTCTCACACACACACTCTCTCTCCATCTCTTTCTCACTCTCTCTCCATCTCTCTCACTCTCTCTCTCTCATACACACTCTCTCTCTTTCTCTCTCACACTCTCTCCCTCTCTCTCTCACACACACACACTCTCTTTCTCTCTCCCCGCTTCCAGCTGTACACCCACCTCTCGGTCCCACGCCCCCCCCCCCCCAACACACACGCAAACGGAAAGCGTCAAACCCAGTCCTTCCGGCACCTTCTCCAAAACGACGCGACGGTTTAATGCGACGGAGTTCCGAACATGCATGTGCACGTGAGCGTGCGCCGTGCACGCTCGCCGGTCACGTGCGCCCGCTCCTGGCCGCACCACCCGATCCCTCCATGTAAGAGCGAGAGCTTCCTGGACTTAATTGCCTCCTCCTTCCCTTTCGGAGGCAGCTGTGCTCTTCAGCCGAAGGAACCGGGGCGGACAAAAGGGCTGGTGCTGAATGGGCTGGCGCTGCATTCATCTGGCCTTTCAGACGCGTCCGGAACACTGTGCCAGAAACAGAGGCCTCCGCACGCACCCGGGGGGGGGGGGGGGGGGACAGGCGCGCCTCATTTACAAGCGCTTGACCTTTCCAGCTCCCGGGCTGAGCCGCAGCGCAGAAAAGCACACATTTGCAAAAGAAAAAGAGGGGATGGAAATCCGCCGGTGGATTCGGAGGGAGGCGGAGGCAGCGCCTCTTCTCCCTGATCACGAGCCGTTTCAAAAGGCAAAGCCGCCTGTCCCCTGCGACCGTCTGCATGCATTTTAATGACGAGGCAAAAAAAAAATCTATTCCAGGACGGGACAATAGCGTCGCCCCCTCAGAGTCAGCGCCCGTCCATGCAAACACTTTCATTTTTATAATGTGCAAAATGCAAATCGCATGCAAATCTCACGATATGGTAATGACTGCGTACGAACCTCGCCGCACATCGCTCTCTACAGAGAGGAGTCCTACGTTTCAGGAACAGGAGAATATTTGAACTTCGATTTCCCTAAACGGGCTTTAAAAATGCTTGTTCTCAAAATTCTGAAACCAATACGCCAGTTCTCCCCTAGCACCCTGCACCTTGTTCCACAGAGTCCTGACAGACAGACACACACACAGACAGACAGGCATAGACAGACAGACAGACAGACCCTCTCCTGAGGCTGGTCTCGCAGGAGGAGGCCCACAGCAGCAGGTTTACTGCCTGCTCTGCCCCGCGTTCCCCATTGGCTCCCACTGGAAGAAACCGCATCACAAGCCTCGGTGGGAGGGGCCTGTCGCTCACGACAACCGCCCGCAGGGCTGGACTGCACCGTTCGACCCGAGGAGCGCTCGAGCTGCGCGTACAGGGGCCCTGTCCGGGCCTGTCGGCACACCTGCACCCCCCCAGGGGAAGTCAGAGGCGCTGGAGTTCGGGGAATGCGTCTGACGTCGCTGTGTACCTCTAGGGCCCGGGCCATCGGGAGCAGGACGAAGGCAAGCGCCCTCTGCTGGAGACTCCCCTCCATTACAGGCGACCTCTGCCTTCGATTCCCTGCCCTGACTTCCCTGCGCCATCGTCAAATCAACCTGTCCGCTCTCTAATGAACAAGTCTGCAGAAAGGAACTTGCGTAGTCCAAACCTCTGAGCCGAACCTTTCATCCGACAGTTTCTCGCGAGACAACGAGGTCTGGACTGGGCTGCGACTTTAAGCCTTAAAATGTGTCAAAGCCTGTTTAACTCCCACAAGCGCTAACCTAAAAAAAGATTTTCTCAGGGAAACAAATCCATCAGTGAGAAACGAAGGCCAGAGAGCCCGCGTAGATGAGCAGAGGAAGGCTCGTCAAATAAAGCACTCGGGTTCCAGAGGACACAGCGGTCCCAAAGGAGAGGACGGTTCCTCTTAGTCACGTGTGCATTACTGAGAGGTTATAAAGCTTTCACACAGCATAAGCAGTTTCAGCATCACAGCTACTCAGAAGCACTACATTTCAAAATTCATCGTGGCTTTTTCACACCTTTTTAACATAAAAGGGTCCATTTTCTTTCCACTCTACGACAGGCTCCAGTACCATATGCTGTAAAAGTGGCTTATATAAGAGGGGCAGCGCTGTGTTTTGTTGGAGGGAGGTAAGTATCGCAGAGAACAGAGACTGGATAATGCCTTTCTATACTCCCAGCGAAAATCATCCTGTTCTTTATCACATCATCATCATTATTCACGTGCCACAGATGGAAACCCATTCACTGCAGTCAACAGCCATGCTACCATTATGCTACCATTTATTTATGCTTTAGATATGTAAGGATTATTGCTGTACATTTGGGCATGTATTGACATGGGTAATCCCTCTGTTGCAGGTGGGTTAAAGTGTTAAAAATTGAGGACTGCTGGACCAATAACATTCGCAATGGTCCAGAAGAGCTCTGGTCAGTGTTTCCACACATTCCCGAACCCAGGAACCACTGCAGCTTCAGCCGCCAACCCAGAGGCAACGCTGCCATCTAGTGGCAAAGAGAGAGACAGGCGAGCACTCACGCCCCGACATTAGTGGGAAGCAGCGTAATCATTCCAATTAAATAAATTACTCTATAGGAGAGCAGCGCGCAACCTTATTGAATAATTAAGACTAATTATCTCCAAATTATAGTGACGGCTGCGGAAGCACGTGGGAGGTGTTTCATAAGATAGGAGACTGCTTGCCACCTGGGTATAGTCCTTAAGAGAGGAGGAGGATTCAGCACTGAAAACTGCGCATGATAACTGTGTGTGATAACTGCGCATGATAACTGTGCGTGAAAACTGCGCATGCTAACTGTGCGTGATAACTGCGCATGCTAACTGTGCGTGAAAACTGCGCATGCTAACTGTGCGTGATAACTGCGCATGCTAACTGTGCGTGATAACTGCACATGCTAACTGTGCGTGATCGCTCTGTTTAACAGCACACATGTCCAGCGCTCTAAATGCACAAATGTGCGCTTTCTGCACTGTGATTCGGCCGTGTGGTATAATGGCTAAGGAGTTGGTCTTGTAACCTACAGGTCGCAGGTTCGATTCCCCGGTGGGACGCTGCCGTCGTACCCTTGAGCAAGGTAACCTGCATTGCTCCAGTACATATCCAGCTGTATAAATGGATACAACGTAAGTCGCTCTGGATAAGAGCGTCTGCTAAAATGCTTGTAATGTAATGATTCCATGTGCCTCTGTAATCCTCTCAGCTGTCCCCGTATCCAAATAAAGTGAACAAACAATTTAAGGAGGACTCTCCTATTTAAAATAAACAAGAACCATTAGCGTGCCTGCCTGCTCAGAACAGTAACGGACTTATAAGAGTATATCTGTATATGCGTGCAAGTACCAAGGCAAGCCCTGAGCTGCAGTACCAACGATGTACAACTAGGTGGAGCTGTTGTACAACAATACATTTTGATGTTCATGGCACAGCGTAATGCTCTTCAAGAGTCGGTGAGTCACAGTGGTCGCAGTCAGACACCTCCTGCTCCAGTCAGCTCGCCCGTGCTGGGGCGTCTGGTTAATCCGCTCTGGCCTCAGCTCGTAAAGCGCAGGGGAAGTTGCGGTGGGGCACACAAAGCGCGCTGCTCTGCAGAATCCACGTCTCCGCAGGCCAGACACCGTCATTTTCCTCACTCTGTAATCACTGCACGTCGCTCCAAACTCAGACCTGCGCTTGCGTACCTGGACTTCTTTTCCACAGCACTTAGTTAGATAGTTTTGTTTGATCGTTTGGGTTTTTACTGAAATGTATGCATTACACTTACACTGACTTTCCAGGCCCCTTTCATGAACTTTAATTGATGGGGTCTCACATGGCCAAAAGTCATTTATACAGTCGCCTTTCCGTGTACACTTCCAAATTGGACAGCCTGCGTGTGTAACAAGCGTTAACAAAAGCGAGCTGCAAAGTGATGACAAATCCAGATGAGCAGTGGCTTAGCAGTGCAAACGCAACGGACTGAGCCCAGCTGGAATAAACACTAGCGTACGACGTGAGCCCCCCCCCCCCCCCCCCCCCCCCCCCCCCCCCCCCCCCCCCCCCCCCCCCCCAGCACCAGCGCTGGGACCCGCTGGAGCAGCTCATTATGACTGCGTCAGTGTTAAAGACGCTGTGGCACAGCGAGTTCGCCCCCACAGGAAGCCGAACGCAGGAAACGGTTTTAGCGTCTCTGAGTGCTTTCCCAGAGCCGCCGTCCCGGCTGTGGAATTCGTGTGCGGCACCGCGGGGGGGCTGAGCGGGGCTCGCGCAAGAGGACGCGCTGCTCCGTGTGAGCGACACGTCCACGCGTGCGGGTGGGGAGGCGTGTGTGCGGGCGTGGAGGCGGGCGTGCGTGCGGGGATATTTAAGATGGCCGTGGAGCCGTCCCTGTGACCCGTGGAGTTAGGCGCCGTCTCTTTGGCTCCAGAAACAGACGCCGTTGTGCCCCTGCAGAGACGCGCGTGTGTGTGCTTGTGCCGGCATGCATCCACCGCGTGATGCGATGTGTGCCTGTGGAGTGTGTGTGTGTGTGTGTGTGTGTGTGTTACACCTGTCTGCCACATTGCGTAAGTGCTCACTGGCGCACTGTTCCAGTGCAGCTGCAGCTGCAGCGCATGCATGCACAGACTCACCAGGCCTGCGGTGAGCGAGGGTGCTGATTGGCCGAGGGACTGGTTCCTCATGCGCACCATGTTGCTGGGCTCCCCGGGCTGCTGCCAGGCCAGCTGGCTGACCCCGCCGTGCATGCTGCTGGACAGGGGCAGGAGCTGCTTCCCTGGGGAGAGAGGAGCACGGAGCCAGGGTCAGCTGTGACCTCTCAGTCTCTCTCTCTCTCACGCACACACACACACACACTCACACGCACGCACGCACACAAGCATGAGCACACACGCACGCAAGCACACACAAACATAAGTACACAAAAACCCCCATGCGCAGGTAAGCATGCGCTGGCACACACGCGCACGCACAAATGCACATACACAAAAAACCCCACACACATAAGCATGCACTCGCACGCATGCATGCACGCATAAATACATTTAAACAAACACCCCCACACGCATGCATGCACACACACACACGCACACACACACACGCACACTCGCATGCATGCATGCACGCTCACAGGGATCACGCACGAGGCGCGCACAAAGCCTGATCATTTCACGGCTAACGCAAACGCGTACGATCACAGCAGCAGCAG